>JAQZBX010050421.1:0-12347 GCA_029593785.1 Cabassous unicinctus | reverse complement strand
GGTAAGAATTTGACTTTGCATCCTGTGAAACCAAAGGAAGGGTCCCCTCCTTACAGGGAAAGAAGAAGAAAATGGACTTTGCATTTTAGGTCAAAGCAGTGGTGCTTTCCCCTGGACCCAGAGCAGCACTATGTGGGCCTCTGGGAACAGCAGCAGGCTTGCCTCTGGAGTGGTCATTTGGGAAATCAACTGCTGTGGCTCCTCTGATGTGTGTGTGTGGGGCAGGGGGGCATAGGGCTTGGCTGGATGAGGGAGCCCCCACCACTCAGGGAGGCAGCTCCAAGGCCAGGCAGGATGGGTGGGAAGGGGCCTCACACAATCCCAGAGGGCTGGACTGAGGGGCGAGCTGTCCAGGGACAGAGCAGAGCAGCTCGTGTATTCTGGTGGTTAAATGGCCTTGGGTGGAGGCTACACGTGCAGGAGGTGGGCAAGAGGGACAAGGGGGATGCCCACAGCTGGGAGCGGGGCCCACTTGTAAGCCAGGCATGCCAGCTGTGTGGGTAGGAGGGTAGGAGCACTGGAGAATGCAGGGATGAGAGAAATCAAGGTGCTGTACTGGGACAGAACATCAGCACTGACCTTGGGCTGGGAGGCGAGTGGGGCCTGAGAGCGCGTCAGAGACCTTACCTGTCAGCAACTCCCATTTCTCCTGGGGAACAATCCTGCAGCCTCAGACTCAAGCATCTCTGACCTCACTCCCTGGCACTCGCTCAGGAGAGGCTCTGGGTGTGCCTGTCACACAGGGGGTGCAGGTGTACCGTGGCCTGAGGGACACTCAGGTTATTTCCCGTGCCCAGATTTAAAACCACACTGAGAGAAGAAGGCAAGAAAATGATTTCCCTGAGGAAATAACTGACACAATCTCCAACTTCACTTAATGTCAGGGACTCTCCCAAAGCCCACCCCTGGGGAGACGGCGCCCAGGACGAACACCAGCCTGCAGCTCTCCTTCCTGGCTCCCCTCTAGCCATCCTGTGAAATCCTGCATTCAAAACTTCCCCCTAACCTAGGTCAGTGAGTTTGGCTGCTTGATGTCCTGGCACCATTCTGACCCTGGAGGTCTCAAGGGAAGAAGGGGTGTTAGAGAAAGGTTCCACCCAATTCATTTTGTCACGGAGAGGCCAGGAGGGCCCCTCCCCACCCAGAACCCACTTTGCCCAGCGGGCATCTCCTCCCTGGTGCACACTGGCCTGCAGCCTGCCTGAGTAGCACGCTGGGTCTCTGGCCTGCCAAGAGGAGATCAGGGCTCCTAAGGGGGAGATTGGAAAGAAGATTTTGGGGAAAGGACAGCTTTTTGATCTTTCTGCCTGTCTTTGTTTCTAAATGTATCACACGTGCACCAAGAATCCAAACTGAAGAAATGGAAAACAAACAACCACAAAAGAGAATCTTTACAGGCAAGATGGGTTGTGGCTCTGGGTGGCTTCATCTATTTCTTGATCCCCAAGCAGGCCAAAGAGACTGAGCAAACAAAGCGTTAGAAACAACCCACCCCATCAGTTAAAGTAAAATCTGCCCAGACCCCTCCCCCAGGAGAAACGGGAGAGAGAGGAAACGTGTCTTTCCTTCCCTCCTCTTTCTTCCTGACATTTATATTTCTCTGAGGTGTTTGAAGTTTATCTTATAACAAAAACATGGAAAAAGTTCTGTACCGACAAAGTAACCATAACAATAATAATCCAGTAAAAAATAAAAGCTTCAGTAGAACCATAACAGTCTTTTTTCTGCTTGTTCATTTTTCTTTCTCTATCTGTGCAAAACTTAAAAAATAAGTCAAAACACACTTGCCCATACACACACGCACACGCACACGCACACAGCTTCCACTCTGCAGATTTGTGTTAAATATGTTTGTGTCTCTCTCCTCCCCAACCCTTCACATGTGCAAAAATATTTTCGTGACCGAGGTGCTTCCTCAGCCCACCTCCCACATGCTCCTCTTCTGGCCTGCCAGGTCCCTGCCAGGGCTTCTTGGGAGGAAAGGAAATAAAATGATCAAGGATAGAAATTCCATGTCTCTCCACCTGGCACTTCATTTGCCAAAACCTTTGGTTATTTTTTCCCTTAAAATGCATCTTTCCCCATTCTCTTCTTCCTGCTTGTTAGGTTGCCCGTGTCACTTCCACCACGTGTCCTCCACCAATGCATGTGATGGCCTGCTCTGGGCCACCACCATTCCGTTTCCGGTCAAGCACCATTGTCCAGGCTTCGGCAGGTGATCACCCTGATTTCCTATGGACAGGTGATATCTCCTTTCACTCTGCCTCACCTGCCCAGCAGCACTCTGTATTAAAAGCAAGGCTTGATGCTTCCTGAAGCTGCAAGGCGAATTGATGAGCAAGGGGACAAGGAAGGGTAAATCTTCCAAATTTCCCTACACAGGACAAGACATCATGTTGAGCTCTCCGCCCTCTCCTAGGAAAGACAGGCAGAAGCACACACACGCACACATACTCATATCCAAAGGGGGCTAGCGTTCTTAAAAGTACAGGACTCTCCATGGACTTTGCTGGAAATGGTGTGGGTTCTTCCCTTTTCCATGTGGAGCTTAATTTGAGTGGATGGTAAAGGAATGATGTCTGACGCTCGAGGACTGAAGACAAGACCATGGAATCCTTATCCCTAGGCCCAACTTAGACTATGCTTCTTTTTGTCTCCCAGAGTTGCCAAGAGAGATTCTTGCATGTGGTGGGAGGCTGGACCAGACGGCCTCTAAGGTCCCTTCAAGGTTATAGGTTTCCAGAATGCTCCATTACACTGTCTCTCACCATAGCCCCTGCTCACCTAATACCTATGTCTGAGCACACATTTCCCTGGCTTGCTAAAATGATGGATGGATAGGTGGAAAGGCAGATGGAGAGATAGCAGCCAGGACAGAGGTCAATTGTAGGTACCTCCTCCCATTTCTTCAGCTTGACTCTTCCATCCCTCTCTGACATGACAAGCTGGAGGTGGAGGTTGGCTTGGATTTTGGTTTGTCTCTTTGTGGCTGTGCTTGAGTGTGTTTAAGATTGCTGAAGAGATAAGGAAGGAGAGTGGCTAAAGAGACAGTTAAGATGCTGATGAAATAATTCTCAAGGAGGTCTGGGCAGTCCAGGGACAAAGTCATGTGTGTAGCAATGGCACCAGCTTCTGCAGGAGGAGCAGTGACTAGGCTGCCTGCCCTGGCCTTTTAGCATGTTGTCGGGAAGGATGGTGGGGATGGGGCCATGGAGACAGCTGGAGGTGAATCTCCTGGACATGCTCTGCATTTCACATTGATGAACAATGACAGAGGAGGATGGAGATGCTTTTTCTAGACAGCATTTGAGGCTCTGGCAATGGACGAGACCAAGACTATGGTCATGACTCATTTGAATTGGAGGTGAGCAGAAAACAAGAAATTCTGCTCCCAAAGTAGATGCAACTCTTTCCTTTTCTTCCCCTCCATGTGACACTTCTGCTGCTTTGCCACTTGGGGCCAGGTTAGAAGGCTAGGAGCAGCTCCAGGGTAGAAGGTAACCGCTCGTTTTTTCTCCTGTCTGGCTCTCCACATTCAGGGAAGGAGACTGGACAGGCAGTTCCCTTTGGGAGCAAGGTGACTGGAAAGCCACAGCAGGGGGCAAGGAGGACTCTGCTGGCATCCCGGCAGGGGAGAGGCAACCCCGCGGAGCACTCCCAGCTCCTCACACCTGCCCTGCTATGTGCAGGGGGCTATGGCCTTTCTTCTCGCAGCTGCAAAGTGACCATGCCACTGACTGGCCCCATGAGATGGGAATGTGGGAAGGGAAAGTCTGGCGAGGTCTTCCCAGCGAAGATAATACTGAGCTTGTTGCCTCTTCCCTAGGCAAAAAGGTTTAGACCAAAGTGGGGCTCTCAAGAAGCAGACGGTAAAGTAGCAGCATGGAAATGTCCTCTATCCGCAGTTCCTCATTCATGCCTGGGCCCCGCTGCGGACGCAGGGGTCAGCAGCACCTGGGAAGGAGAGCTTTCCTTTGACATCTTCCAGTCAGGTCCCTCGTGGTGGGCCTGGCCATCCCTGGACTAACGGGGGGGTTGGTGGCTTGGTCCAATTAAGCTGGCAGAGCAACTGAAAGAGAAGGGATCCAGGAAGGAGGGAGAGACAGAAAGAGGCAGAGGGAGACGGCACTGCTCAGGGGGTGCTGCTGACGCCAGTCGGAGCTTGCACTTGGTAAAGATGATGATCTAGACTGAGGCACGGCTTGGTGTGTCCCTCCCTCCAGGGCAGTCCTGGAAGGACGGTTCTCAGCTGTCTAAGCTCATGAAGGTTATGACTTGTTCTAGTTTGTAGGCCAGTTTCTGCTTCCCACACTGGTCATCGTGGTCCAGAGGGCCCAGGATCTGTTGAAGGGCAAGGAAGGACAGGGAGGTAGGTGGTTACTAGTTTGTATGAGGGTGTTTATGTTTTTTGAGTACACAGAGACAGTGGGGACTTAGTCAAAAGGTATGGGAACACGTGAGCACATGCCCCCAGAAGGCTGATGGCTAAGTAGGTGGGCTGGGCAACAGGGAGGGGGCAGCGTGGGGTACAATGTGCAGGCACTCCCGTGTCAATGAGCACAGGATGTCAACACACACATCACGTCAGAATAAATGTGTACATTCTATTGCCCACGAAAGGCAGCTGACAGTGGGCAGATTCTCTGCAGAAGAGACCTGTACAATGATGCTACAATTACTGCAGGGGAAGAGCAGCCAGCTCCACAGCCAGTGCAAAAGAGTGTGGTGTTCAGTGTCTAGCAGGAATGTGGTTTTGTGGCTATTAAGAAATTCCATCCCTCTTTCAAAAAATAAAAATTAAAAAAAGCTTCCCCATCGGCTCCCCGAAGGCTGAAATTCCACATTTAAAAAGTCACATGACCTAACTTTGCCCGTTAAGAACAATCTCTCTGAAGAGTAATGTCTTAAGTTTTACTGGTCAGCACCTTGCAATAGCCACCAAGGCGTTTCCTGAGATCAGACCGATAGTGGAGGAGGATGGCAGTGGGCAGTTGTGGTGTATGATGGGAAATACATTAGAATTCGACTCAGACTCAGGACAGGTGGGTTGAATAATGGTTATGCCAGTTTCCAGCTGAGGGATCTGGGGCAAAACAAGGAACCTCTTCAAAGCCTCAGTTTCCTCATCTATAAAATGTGGGAGCTTCTGGCCCCTCTTTGGCCTGCTCCAGTGGAGAGGATGAAGTCAGATAGCATTTGTGAAAGCCCTTAGCACCGTGCCTGGGCCAGGAGAGGCACAGTGGTAGAGTCAACCCGTGCTGGGGATCTGAGAGGCAGAGTGCAGGGTCGAGGAAGGAAAGGGGGGGACGAAGGCTTGAGGGGTGACTTCCAGAGCTTTGGCTTTCATGGCCCAGTGAATTTAATTTTTAACTTGGAAGACCATGATGGAGTTGCCTGTGTCTTAGCTGGCCACCAACTGCCACTATGCTTTCACAAAGACTAGACATTCTGACTGGAAAGGAGATGAGTGTGCTTGTAGACCAAAGGACAGTTCCTGCCATGATGAGGCAGGGAGCAATCTTATCCTGCCAAAATCTTTCCTGTGGCCACGGACAGGTGAAAGCTTTGCCCTGTATCGGCACTGGCCTGCAGATTGGCATTGGGGACCCCCGACTAAGGGACCCCCGATGGCTTCCTCTCCATTAGAGGTTCACAGCACTCTGCTGCTCGTGGCTGGTGGGACACTGGTCCTGGACCCTGGTGGGGCTTCTTCCTTCACTTGGGGTGCCCGGACCCTCTCTCAGGGATGAGACAGTGAAGAAGGCTACAAGGAAGGAGAGAGCCTGGGGCACTGGCTCCAAGCCCCTGTGCCACCTTCCCCTCACAGAGATGGCAGGGAAGCTGGATTCTGAACCCACTTGCTCTAAGCCTGCATGACCAGGAAAACTCCCGTAAGCACCTCTGTATTGGCCCAGGAGGAAGGCACTGCCTCTGGAGGCAACTACCTCCTGTGAGGTTTTCCAACTCAAGAAGACAGCAAAGAAAAGCACATTCTAGTCTAGCCTACCTTATCCTCTCCCATTCTACCCTATCCTAATTCTATTCTACACCAGACCAGACCATAGGGCTGTGCCCGTGGGAGTGGGGAGGTGCTTGTTTAAAGAGAGTGAGGTCAGAGAGAGAAATGGGAAAATAAAAGAGAGGGAATGGGGGGAGGTAGAGAAAATACAAATAAACAGAGAAAAAAATCTATAAGAAACAGATAGTTGAAGTATATATGCAGAAGAGCAGGGCCTGATGCAGAACTCATGGAATAGAATGTGCCTAGGGTACAGTTTTTGGAGCACAGCCCCCAAGGCCCAAGTGGTAGAGAGTTTCCCCAGCAGAGCTGTGGGGGTGTCTCGTACATGGAGGCCACCATGAGCAGGGTTTCCTCCTCTCACTGTCCCCTTCCTCCCCAACAGGCCCCAAGCAGAAGGGGCTCACCTCCTCGCTGTATTTGCCCACGTAGGAGAAGATCTCAGAGAGCGCACTCATGGTGTTGAACTCGTTCATATGCATTCGGGACTGCTCGGCCAGGTATGCGTTCATGTCCTGGTCACTGATTGCTGGCATCTTCCCGATGTCTGAGTAATACCTGCCAAGGGGTGGGAAGGGGAAGAAAGAAACTGGAGTTGCTCGCATGGAGTAGAGAGGAGAGACAGATTCTCCCAGCACTGCGTCTGCGGCCACAGGCCTAGCATGTCCTTGAGGGGTGGATACTTGTGTTGTGAACACCAGGGGACCATGGGTGGTCTCTCTTCCTTCTGGACTTCTGGGTCAGGCCCAGGGAGAGCCCTCTGCAGCTCTGGATGTCGGAGGCACGGAGGGAAGGAATTTGGTGGGTGACCAACACATTGGCAGAGCATATACAAGCTCTGGACCACATGTTAGGAAGTGCCCTGCCCAGAGCATCCTTGGCAGGCCCGGCGAGGTGGTCCAGTCCCTCCCTGGTGGCCCTCTAGCACCCCTCCCACACGAGGTCTCCTCCAGCAGGACCTGAAGGCTCTTGAAGCAGTTGCTCTTCCCTGATGTCCTCCCCTCTCTTGGGGTTAAACAGGAGAAGGGTGGGGGCTGCTTGGGGAGAAAGGCTGGCAGAAGGCAATCAGTCACTGTCACTTGCAGCTGTGCACTGCTGTCAACTGGTTAATTAGATGCCAGCATTTACATTTTTAATTTCTGCAATTTGACATTTTATGCTCCAAACCCCAACTCCCCCACCAGAGAGGAGGTATGCAGTTTCCTAATGAGGAACCAAAAGGTCCCAGTGTCCCTAAGAAAGCCATTTCCCACCTTCTAATATACACTTTGGGGCCCGTGAATTACATAAAAGAGACCAGGTAGCTGTTAAGACGGAGGAATCAGGAGGGAGGGTGGAGAAGCAAACCCGGGGGTCCTTGTGGTAACCCAGCCTGGACCCACTAAGTGCCTGTCGTTTCACTGCTGGAGAAAGCATGTGTTAGAAGCTAGCACAGGAGAGGGTGGGGGAGGACCGTGGCCAGAGCCGGGACAAGGGTGAGGCAAGGGAGGCACCCAGGCGTGGACTCGAAGGAGGAGTCACGGGCGGGGTTGTGCAAGTGCAGGGAAGAATGACGAGCCTGTGGAGAGCCCTGGAACTCCAGGCTTGATCAACTGATCATAGTGGGGGTGTCCTAAGAAGCTCGGGCACAGTCTTGGCCCTGGACCCCGGCATTGTGCCTCTCCCAGCCCACATTCCTCATTGCTCTGAACGTGAATCAGGAGTCCTGTGTCTCCTTCCCTCTAAGGGCCAGCTGGGTGACAGGCTGACAGAGGTGGCACTTGTGTGCTACTCCAGCCAGCAGGCTCAAGGGCCTGCCAGGGAATGACAGTTCAATTTGCTGCCAGAGCATTCCCTGGTTTGGTGAAGGCTGGCGTAGCAGTTCTGCTCCGAGCCGCAGCCGTGCTGTGACTGCAGACCTGTCGTTCATTCTGGAAAACGGGGAGGGCAGGGAGGGAGTGAAATGAAGCCTGTGCCCTCTGGCAAGGGCAAGGGCCGAAGAGGAGAAGCTGAGGGGAGCATCCCTCTGTCCCTCATGAACCAGGCACATACAAGACTCACTTCCCACCTGCTTCATGGAATTGATTACATTTCGGTGGGAGGTCTCGGTGCCTGAGACCAAGACAGGTAATGAAGACCAGGTGTTAAAATCAAGGCCTTTCTCGGAAGCCTGCAACTCACATGAACCTGTCCTGCCCCAGCCTCATTTGGACCTCAATCCTTGAAAATCTTCTTTTAGAATTTCATGTCCCTCTCTCTTCCTTGCCTCCTCCCCCATTGTCAGACCCCCAAAGGCATTTAGCTCCTCCTCCGCTTTCATTTTGGTTCCTTTGTTCCATCTCAGAAGAGCCTGCTTGCTTCAAGGCCTGTGACCCCATAAAACACAGCCTCAGTCATCTCAATACCCAGGGTCCTGGATAATTAAATTCCCACCAATATCCCACCCATGACATTCCAAGAACAAAAAACTCCAGGGAGACACTCAATTCATTGTCACTATTTCTGGAATGCAGTAAATGCCATTGCTCCATTTTATAACTGGAGACCCAGGGATTCAGGCAAGGTCCCCAGCTTTGCCATTCCCAAGGAGATTTGTGTCATTGTCCCCTCATGGACCCACACCTACCAAATAACACGCATTTGTCAAGAAAAGGATTATCTTCAAAGGTGATACTGGACTGGTGAAAGGCATGAACAAATAACCTTGCTCCCTTTTGGTACCACGGCCAGCACCCGCTACACAGCCCTGGGAATGCCTCTGGGTCCATTGCTTCCACCAGACATTTATACTCTGTCACCACAGACAATCAGGAGGAAAAGTCCAGGGTCAAATGGTGCAATTGCCACCAAAAACAAACAGTCCTGTCATTTCTGTGACCTGTCTGTGAAACGTTGCACAGGTAGATGGATGGTCCTGGGAGCTGTTTGCAAACATCAGGGCCTCTATCGCCACCTTTCCGGTCCCCTAGATGTATGAGCACCCCAGCAGGGGACCACTGGAGACAGCACTCAGCCCCTGCGCTATGACGTGTCTCATGGCAGGAAAGTAAAAGCCCCATCCGTTTCTTCAAAGAAAATATTTAAAAAGTATGAACGTGTGTTATGTGTTGAATCGTATCCCCCCTAAAAAGAGATGTTGAAGTCCTAAGCCCCAGTACCTGTGAATGTGACATATTGGGGGACCCCATCCAATATGACTGGTGTCCTTATAAAAAGAGAAGAGACATAGAGGCAGAAGGAAGGAGGTCAAGTGAAGGCGAGGCAGAGACGCTGCCACAAGCCGAGGAGTGCCTGGGGCCACCAGAAGCTGGAAGAGGCAAGGCAGAGCCTCCCCTGGAGGCCTTGGAGAGAACGTGGTCCTGCTGCCACCTTGGTTTCAAACCTTCAGAGCTGAGAATGAAGCAGTCACCCAGTGTGTGATACTTTGTTACGGAAGCCCTAGGAAATGAACCCAATGTGTGTATGAGAAAGAGAGGGTAGGGGCGGGGGGTTGAGGGTAGAGTGGGGAGAGGGGAGAAGGAGGGGTTCTAATCATCTCATCCAAGGTAATGGGGTGCCCTGTCTCTCCAGGGCGTGCTTTCCATTGGCGTGTCTAACAGCAAGGTCCAGTCCGAACTGGGTGGCTCCCAGCTCCAGGGCCGCCTCTGTTGCTTCTGTGTTGAGGAAGCTGGTTTGGATGAGGGCACCTCTGTGGCCACATACTAGCCACACGTGGATCAACCACACGGCAGCATCTTCAGCAAGCTCCAAGTCAGTGGAGCTGAGCTGGGCGCCCAGTGCCCTCGAGGGTGTGGGGCTTGGAGTTTTGCTACCATGCTGCCCCATCCTCCCAGCAGGGCTTTGCTGACCTGGCCTTGACCTCTTCCTCCTCCCCTCCAGGGCTCTGCCCAGCCCCTGCCCCTTGCCAGCATACCCCAGAGCCTGAGAATGACCCCCCCGTGGCACCCTCTCAGCTGTGTGCTTCCTTCGCAGCTTCCTTCTCGGCGCTTCGCTGGCTGGCCTCTGTGCTGGGCTCCGCCACTGAGAAGCCTTATTGATTGTGGAGAATGCAATTAAGCCCCATTAATGAACTTCAAACAAGTGTTCGCATCGGATGGCTGTGCTGGGAGGAAGGAAAAGGTCAGCCTGGGCCCCTGTACTTAAACTGGCTCCCACAGGATTTCTGCCTGCAGATGAAGGCACTGGTGTTCTGAACCCCTCTCCCTCCAGCACCCCCTAGAGCTGGCCCGAGAGCCTGGCCGAGGCCTGGCATGGTGAGCAGGTCTGGGTCCCCTCACTGGCCTCACCCAGCTCTCCCTGTAGAGCTTGTTTATACCTGGCATGATGCCAGTACCTCTCTGGCACCCACATTAGTCATTTGGAGCTGCAATAAAGGGTAAGGCCCCAGAATGGCTGGGTCCTCTGCTGCTGCCCAGTCTGCAGTGTGGTGCATTTGTAGACCCCTAAGGGGTGGGGGATACCTGGAGGGATCCTGGGCCCAGAGTGTGACAACAGGCTTTTAGGATGGCTCTAGAGGGGCTGAGAAGACAGTTTGAAATGCCCAGGATTCTTTGGGAAGAACAGAGTGTTGCCATAATCTCTTTAAATACCTCAAGGATGAAGATGGAGTCATAAGAGACATCTAGATATTCGCCTTTCAAGGCCCTGCACAAAAGTCTTTTCCTCTGTGAATCATCCACTGACCTCTCCAGGCCTGGCAGAAGATGCCCTGACTCCCAGCTCGTGGCGCCTGCTGATTCACACCCATGTGTCTTCCTTGAGCATGAGAGCCGCAAGGGAAGGATCGAGTCTAATCCATCCCAAGTGCCCAATACACCCACGATAGCCATAAATGTGTGACCCGCAGATTAATGAGTAAGTTCATGAAATGTCTGTACCTCACCTCCAGTACTGCTCCCAGGGTGAACTGCCATGGTTGTGTATGTTTGAATGGATGGTTTCTTTAGGAGGCATATTTAAATATTTAAAATTCTTAACCTCTTTCATGCCATGACACATGTGATGGATGACAGTCAAATGTGTGGCCTGGCTGTGGTCCATTTCCCAGTGGACCGACCGTGACTCCACTCCCTACTCATTTCCTACATGGGAAAGACCAGCAGACTGCAAGCGAGGGAGACTAATGCTGCTACAGGAATAGCCTTGAAGCTCTTCCAATTTAAAATGAGAGGAAATCACTACGAAACTATGAAAATTTAACTGCTGCTGGAAATGAACTAGAAATTACAACTGATCATGACACACCAGTTTGCGGTGACAACACTGTTGAATCCAGCTCTGTAAGACAATTGCAGCAATTAATTCTAATGGAAAACCAAGAGATTCCTCTCTGTTTCTCTAGACTGGGCCACAAGCAAAAGCCCTAAGTCACTAGCACTACCGGGTATCCGGAGGCAGGAATGGGATGGAAGGTGGGTGGGAAGATGGCAGGAGCTTGTATTGATGAAGAACTGCCAAGAGGCACCAGGTAGCACAGCAGCTGATGGCATCACCAAGGCCGTTCAACGACAGAGGGAGTGAGAGCTCCTGCATCCCTATGCTCTCCGCCCCTTTGTCCCTTTGTTGAGCAGGCCGGCCAGGGGAAACTGTTTCTCAGCTGAGAGTCTTAGTGCTTCCAAAGGGAGAAGAGCACACCCTGCAGCAGTGACTCACTGAGCCTGGGCCTGTGCCAGCAGGACAGAGTATTCAGAAGAGTGAGTCCTTCCACAAGAGGGGTGCCTTCTACCACCTTGGCAGGGTGGGGCTGGAGGCCAGGCTTGCTGCAGATCCTCGTGAGCGCTGCCCTGCTGGACCTCACCCCTTCAGGGAGCCAGGCCGAGCTTTGAGGCCAGCCTCGGGGAGTGAGAGTAGGACTGATCCGTTCATCACCAAGTGGAGGAACCTTCCAGGCTTCACTCTCCAGACCCGTCCTGGCTGCTTTCCTGCTCCCTCCATCTTTGTACCCCTACTCTAAGATGAGATGAGAAAGAATTGGGGACCCTGCACAAGTGAAAGACGACATTCCTAAGATCACCATTGGTTGCTAAGAAACTAGTGGGATGAAAAATGGAAACCATCAAACCACTCCTAAAAATAACCAAATAGACTGGGGTTACTCATGACCTGGAGCAGCTGCACGGCAGAAATCTCATTTAGCACCCAGCAAAAGCGAGACCATTAGCCCGGCGCATGCATTAGTCTCACCTCCAACTAACCGGCTGTGTTGAAGGGAAGTGTCCTCTATGCAGATGTTTCATAAATGCCCCCAGCCCTTCACGCCCCTGATTCCCTCCTCCCTGCCTGGGGCTCTATTCCAGTGACGTTGTGTCAGTGCCTGGATAACCAGTAGCCCAGCTGCTGCCTCTCCCCT
>JAQZBX010050420.1:0-19659 GCA_029593785.1 Cabassous unicinctus | reverse complement strand
TATTCAGCTGTAAAAAGGAGTGAAGTTCTGTTACATGTGACAAAATGGATGAACCTTGAAGACATCATCTTGAGTGAAATTAGCCAGACAAAAAAGGACAACTATTGTATGATCTTACTGATAGGAAATAATTAGAATAAGCAAACTAATAGATTCTAGAATATAAGTTATCAAGGTTCAAGGGTGGGGATAGGGAATAGGGTGTTAATGCTTAAATTGTACAGAGTCTCTGTTTGGAATGATGGAAAAGTTTTGGTAATGGATGGTGGTGATGGTAACACAACATTGTGAACGTAATTAGCAGCACTGAATTATATATTTCAATGTGATTAGAAAGGGAAGTTTTAGCTTGTATATATGTTACTAGAACAAAACTTAAAATGAATATCCTTGGCTCATACAACATAGTGAACCCTAGGTAACCCATGGAGTACAGTTAATAGTACAGTTATAAAATGTGCCATCAGTTTTAACACATATACCACATAATGCAAAGTATTTACAAGAGGTGGTATACAGGAACCCTGTACTTTATGCATTTTTTTTTTGAAAACCCACAACTTCTCTAATAAAACAAAGTATTAGTTTTGGCACTTACATAAAACCTAGTTTTAATTAATTGATATGCCTGCTTAAGTTTATGAAAGATTATATTTTAGGATACTTCTAAAGCACAGTGGTATAGTTTCAGATAGGGGCTGCAAAAGTAGTAGAAAACAGGCACTCACACATGACAGCCACTTGCAACAGCCAGCTTTGATCTTATTTACCTTTCCAGGGTTTAGTTATTAAGTAACTTCTATATCGATAGTATAGAGGTGAAATTTGGCAGTCCCTGTGCCCACACAAAATTCCTCATACTGTTCACTTAGGCTCTTTACACATGAAATCCAGACACCATGCATGGTTTGCTCAGCTGCATGGATTTTGCATGCCACTGAAAATTAAACTTGTGGCAGCACTGTAGTCTCATGAAACTGTGTTTTCAGGCATTACAGTGAACACTGAACATTTCCTTGGGGTGAGGTTGTAGAAACAGATATTATGTTTTTATTGCCCAGATTGGAAGTTTAATGAATTATTGCAAATATAAATGAGAATTTAAATATTTCTGATTACCATTTTTTTTTCCTTCCAAGATGAAAGACATCCCAAAAAGGCCTTTCTCTCAGTGTTTATCTACAATTATTTCTCCTCTGTTTGCAGAGGTAAGATTCCTGACTGACTTTGGTGTGGGAGGGAAGAAGGGATGTGAAGGCGGGAGAAGGGTACAATTTGTCCTGTGATGACGTTACCGGTAGAAGTTGGGGCATCAAACAAGCTGGTAAAAGCAGGTTTGGAAAGTCTGCATTGTGCCTTGTCTGATGTTGATGGGTCTGCCCTGTGCACACCCCTTGCTTTCCGCAGGCAGTGGTCTTATGTCAGGCCTCTCCTCGGAAATGTCTGGTATGTTGCAGCTCTGATTGGATGGATGGAACACCAGTGATTCCATGATTTTTAACTTACGTTGTGGCTCTTTCTACAAAGTCTGTTTGAATGCCACCTAATTTCTTTGCCTCAGACAAATTTATAACAAAGCAAAAAGTAGATTTCCATTTTAAAGAAGACATCAGATTTGCTTTGAGTCCTTATGTTTCCTTTTGTGCCCCCAATTTCACTTTAATCTTTCCTCTCACTGTGTAGAGTCATGTTAGCAAAGTAGGGCCACCCGTGTTTCGGGAGTGAGCAAGGGCACGGCCTGGCCTTCCCAAGCCGACTTAACACTTCTTCATTCTGTGACTGACTTTTGTGTGTTAGTTCCCTGTTTCTTCTCAGTGAAGTTCCTACCTGCCTCCTGGAGATAGCTATACACATACCGTGTTTTGAAACATTTTCAAGAGTAGGTTTTGTAAGAATGAAGGCCATTCTTCATCTTGTTGAAAGCTGCTTTGAAAATAAGTTGGAAATACCCCTTCATCTCACTTATTTGCATCCCCTTACTGGCTCACGCTATCTTTAAGATAATGACAGAGAAGATACTACCAAGATCTTCTGTTTGTGTGGTGAGTCAGATCTTTCTAGGGTGCTTTCCACAGTGGTTGTAATGGGGTCCTCATATTTGAGCTCTGAAGTCTAAGGTGGGAAGGGAGTACTGTACACACTCATTGCTCTCGCTTCCATTTGGCCAGAACTGTACGTAAACAGTGCATAAACCTTGGCAGCCTCCTGGGATTGTTCCAGGTTAGCCAAAGGCCTGCTAACACCTCTTTCCAACCTCTCTCCTTGAAGTTTGCATCCATTTCTCTGCATAGTAATTGCCCTCATGGGCTTGCCCAAGCCTGACTTCCAACTCGGCAAATTCAGGGCTACTATTGAGATGGGCCATGGCTGGAGCCTGAGGCTTCAGCTGCTTCTTAATTTGCAACTTTGGTGCAGGGTTGAAACAACTGAACACACTGGTTTCAGATGCTTTGATAGTTGGTTTGCCTTGGCAAATTTTTCTGAGCATCTTCACTCTTCTTGGGATGTCCATAAGATGCCATTTTGCTCTTTATTGTTGTTTGAGAAACTGGTCCTTGGGGTTTTTTTGGTGCTCAGTTGCTTTCCTTTGACCCTGCCATTGCTGGTTGAATGGGATCAATCTGCAGTTAGGGAAGATAGCATAGATTTTCTCATTAGCCTGAGGGGGTTCTTTTTAAATGGACACATGAAGAAACTATTCCAAAATCATTATTCAGCACCAGCCCTGAAGGAACCCTAAATGTAATATCCTTGATTTTCTCAGCTAACCAAAAGGTAACCTCACACAGTTATCACTTCATATGTTTTACTATCAATAATATTTACTACCCTAGAGTTGAAAATGTTTAATATGCATCGTTTTATGTAAAAAACACAAAAACTCAATAATAAGGACCATCATCCCTGCTTTGTCAACTGAGGAGGTTGAGGCTGAGGTGCCAGGTGCCTCTGCTGCTACACAGAGCAGTGTGTGCCCAGGCTTCCTGCACGTCCTTGCTTCTGCTTTCTTCCTTACTTGTGGGCCACAGGGCAGGGTGGGGCCGTGGAAGAAAGTAGTTATAGAAAATGGGAGGGAGTGGTGGATTGCAGCTCCTGCAGGGCTCAATACTGATGCATATTCAGCCATTCTTAAGTGATCAGGGAGGAGTTTTAGACAAACACAAGCGACCTTCTCAAGGTCAGCTATGGCTGCAGTTTATGGCAGAAGGAATGGAATGAATAAGCACTCTTGGAAGTGTCTGTGGAAACGCTGAGCAGATGTCCTCAGCACCCGCTGGCCCCGCCACCATCACACCATTCCAGGTCCTCTCCCGCCCCTTTAGGAATGGAGAAGGGAGTGTGTAGGGTGAGACTGATTCTGGGAATAAGGTTTTCACAACAGCTTGAAATGTGAAGGCTCAAGGTCTTGTGAAGTGTTTCTTAGTGGCCTGAAGATGGAACGGAGGAGGAAGGGATGCTCCAGAAAAGGAGTTTGTTATTAATTGGAGCCCCTTCTGAGATGCTTTTAGTCCTGAGCTCTGCTTTATTTTCAGCCAGGCTGCTCTTGCTTTCATGTTTCCTGGTTTGGGTTGACCTTAGTTGTAGAATTGACTTTAAAATAAGAGAGGCGCCTGAAGACACTTTTGATTTCTCATGGGAGCAGAGGCGTCAATACTTAGCCAAGAGCGGCGTTGCACATTCCCAGAATGTAGGGCTGCCACTTGCTTATTTGTATGAAATAGAATATTTCGACAGTAGCTGGGACCAAAAGGCAGGTTGCTGGAGCAAGAACCAGCCCATTAAAATCACTGACTAAGCTTTAGATGGCCCCCACTGCGGCTGCGCTTCACTGCTGAAATCAGAGCTGAAGCATATCTGATGGTCTTTTAAATTGCTTTTTTTGGGTACAATATTAAGGTCGAAATAGGAAAGGAAAACAGAATAGGGGACAGACCATCACAATAATTTTGAAAAGGTGCAAAGAAAACTAGTTTTGTCTCTTCTCATCTACAGAACGTAATCACTGAGGTCCGACTAGTGCCATTTCTGAACGTAGCTGTTGTCAGAACATTCAAAGAGCTTTTCAGGGAAAGGGAGCGGCAGCGACCCAGAGGCCGGGTTGCGTGGGGTGTTAGGGTGCAGAGGTCTGTTGCTGCTTCAAGTCAGTGCTCGTCAGCGCTTGCGCGTCATGTTGTTGTTATTTGCTTGTTTTCAGTTGAAGGAGAAGAGCCAGGCATGCGGAGGGAACATGGGGTCCATAGAAGAACTGCGAGGGGCCATCTACCTAGCAGAAGAGGCGTGCCCCGGGATCTCCGACACCATGGTGGCCCAGCTCGTGCAGCGGCTCCAGAGGTAACTGCTGCCTCCCTGGAGCAGAGCCCCAGGGGGAGGGTGTGCCGGGTATTCTCCTGGCTGTCTTCTGCAAGGCTGGGAGTGGGAACCCACTCAAATGCCAGAACTCAGTTTGTCAGCTTGGTGCATTGTTCTTGGTCTGTTCTTGTTATCTTACCACTGGGCTGCAGCAGGATTGAATTAGAGAAGATTTCTATTCTGAATTACAGAAATCAGACGATGTGAAGCCATTGGAAAGGACCACAGAACACGTGCGTTTGTAGCTCTTGTCTCATAAATACAGAGTGACTTTAAAATATCTGGCTGCCAGAGAAGAGTGTAGTGCTTAGCCAACTGTTTGTAGCTCTCAGTTGGGTTTTAAACCTTAAAGTAGTGAAGTATCCAGAAATGACCCAAGTTTGGCTCCATGAACTAAATGAGAATGGAATGGGGCATGTTCTTTTCCTTTTGGCTGCTCCAGTTCTCAAGACTCTTGCCTCGGGCCTTGGAACCCATGTCCGTAACGGCACATGTTCAGTATGTGCTGGCCAGCAAGTAGCGCCCGTGCCCATCCGCCAGCCCTCGTGCTGCCGGCAGGAGCAGTAAGTAGGGGGAACGGGCTGGGCCTGCCCCCCACCCTTGGCATGTTTTAAAGACTATCCATGTGAAATAGAATCTCTCCAGACTGACATTGTAGTGTAGGCACCGTCGTTTCCATCCCTCCTGTGGGCATTGAAAGTGGAGGTGGGCCCACACGTGATTCCCATTTTCTTCCAGAAACCGGGGGCCCTGTCCACACCCCCATTCCTTCATCACTCCCCAGAGCGCTGGCATGTCAGTACTTTGAAACTCATCTTCCAGTTATCTATGCTAGTAATTCCCTTCAAAAGGATCATCAAGACTTGACTCTACTTAGAAGCATTTCCAGGTCTTTTCTGAGACAGCCCCTTGATAGCACTTAAAGAGGTTTGAGGGGATGAGGGGTCACTCTGCCGGTTGGCTTGACCAAAGGGGCTGCCTGCTGTCCTGTGACAAATCGCTCCCAGTGGGCAGTCGAGAGAAAACCCAGTCCTGGCTCTTCAGCAGCCTCCTGCCTCAATTACAACTTTTTAATTTGCTTTAAAATTTAGGATAGAAAATAAAAAGTATTTAATTAAATGCCTTCAATTTTGAGGTAATTGAAGAAATCAGTTATTATCCTTTAGGAAAATTTCCTTCCTTCCTTCCTGTTCTTGGTATGAAAAGCAATATAACATTACAGAAATAAAGGAAAATAGAATTTGAAAAGTCACCCATATTCTCACCCAAACAATTAGCATCATCATGTTTGTGTGTGTCTGTCCAGTATGTATATGCCATTATATTGCTAACAGAGATTCATTATGACAGTTAATGAATCTTTAGCCTGTAATATCACTTCTTGGTACATAAATTTTTTTCTCCCTGTTATTTAATACTGGTCCGTATTTCTCATTTCCCAGATTTTCTGATTTCTTTGGTGTCACTTCTCCATGCCTCATCCTAGTATCATTTGTTTTTTTTTATTTTAAAAAGCCAAACAAATAACACTAAACTAGAAACTAGTGCTGTAGTGTTACTTGTTTCAGATTTTGTTTTCTGCTTTTGTAGTGTCACTTTTAAGATGGATATTTTCCACATTGTCCAGAATAGCCTGAAACTGTTAAAAATGATTTATATACGTGACTCAGTTTCCCCAGCAGCTGGGGGCACTTTGTGAGGCCTGTGCATATTCTCTTTTTCCATGTTTTCCAATTCCAGAGCCCTCTCATCTCTCTGCTCTGCTTTGTTTAGTTGCTGATCCAAGCTGATCTATACCATCGTTGTCCAGTGGAAATGTGGGCTTCAAATATAATTTTAAATTATATGTGGCCACATAAAAGTAAAAAAAGAAACAGGTTTTGTTGAAAAATTAAAAATTTTATCATTATAGCCAAAATATCATTTCAATGTGTGAATAATATAAAAATTTTAAGATACCTGATACTCTTTTTTTGTATGAAGACTTTGAAACCCAGTGTGCATTTTCCACATAATAGCACATCTCAGTTTGAAGTCACCATGTCAGGCACTCAGCAGCCATTTATGGCTGGGTTTTACCATATTGGACAGCGCAGGTCTCTCCGTTTCTGGCATCTACAGTACTTGAAAGAATTTTCAAGCCTCAAGTCAGAGATGCTGGGTCTGCTTTATTTCTTTTTTCCTCTCCCATTTTTCCCCTTGTGAGGGGTGCACCCCCTCTCCTTCTCAGTCATTGGTGACTCGGTGGTTGGGTGGGGCCTTATCTTGTCCCTGCAGGCGGCCTTGCCCTGTCAGGTTGATTATTCCTTTGAGGCTCCTCCAGCTCCTGCTTGGTGTGTCCACCACAGATATGATGCTGGAACCGCACTGGCCACTGACTTCTAGTTGTTTTGCTCTCAGACATGTTGCTTTAGTGGATCGCCTTAGAAAAAATGAATTTCCACGTCTTTCTGTATATCTTACTTTGGGTTACTCCATGGATCATTTCAGGTGGCATCAGCTCACCCCATGATTTAGCCATTTATGCATGGTTCTTGAAATTTGAGTTTTAGGATTTATGGCAAAAGCATGCTTTTCAGGAGGATGTTACATAATCATTTGTTCTCTGGCGAGTGACAAGTATTTTAAATCTTGTAAAAAAGGAATTCTAGTTTAGAATGTTTGAAGAGTCCCATTAAAGAATTTATCTCTTTAGCCATCTCCTGGGCCTGTGAATCAGGGTTTTGAGGTGGCTGAGGGAATCTCTTGGCTGTGAGGGCACTCCCACCCCTTCTGTGTATTCGAAAGCAAGACAATATTGTAGGATTATTGAAAAACAGAAGAAACTGCCCATGATCCTATCACTTTGGTCCAATTATCATCATTGTCTTTTATGGATGGTCTTCTGTTGTTATGTAAAGTTTTAATAAGCTTATTCAGTTTTTCACACATTTGCAAATTACAGTGCACTATAACTTGTATGCATTTACTAACTTGTATGCTTTTCATTTTGCTTAAAATCTTGGCGATTACAATTTTGACTCTTAATTTCATTCCGTTTGTTGTAATTTTACTTGTTTCTCTATTACTGGACATTTAAGCTGTTTCCAAATTATTATAATTCCCAAGGAACTAGAGAGACATATTTGTAAAAATTTATTGTTTACATTAAATTTTTAATGTTTTTACAAAAATTTATTTTTACAAAAATTTACATCTTTGTAAAAATATGTTGTTCCTTCTTTTGGACCACATTTCTGAAACACACTTCTAGAAGTGGAATATTGGGATAAGCATCAATATTTTTGTGGCCAAAAAGGACTTCCTATTCTCATAGTCACGTTAGCAGTATATGCATTTCTGGAATCTTATTATACCTTTGTGTAGTAAAGACTCTCTTCCTTTTTTAAAAAATTGATTATAGATAAAGGATAATCACTGTTTTATTTGCATTTCTTTGCTTTCCTGAGAGGCTGAACACAGTGTCACTTTCTGTTATGTATCTCTTTTATGAATTTAATCTACATGAAAAAGTTTTGTGTTTGAATCGTGATACTCTTTATGAATTTTTTATATAATAGCTACAATAACTGATATTTAGTCCACTTTTTTTTTTTTTAAACTTTGGACTTTCTATGAAAGCTAATATTTTGCTTCTTTTTACTTTGGTTGTTATTTGAACTGTTGCATGGGGGTCAGAGAAATGACATTTATTTATTTATTTTTCTCTTTGTTTTCCCCAGATATTCTCTAAGTGGTGGAGGAACTTCATCCCACTGAAATTTCTTTGGCATTTGGGGTTTTGTTTTTCCTTTTTTCTTCTTTATCCTCCTCCTTTTAAAAAGTCAACGAGAGCCCTTTGCTGACTCCGCCGAAGAGGTGCACACTTGAGGGGGGGCCGCTCCCTGGGGCCTCGTGCGCCTGCCCAGGGATACACACCTTCCTTGCTGGCCACCGCAGGACCAAGTCTCTCATGTGGGTGGGGAGGGTCAGGTCGGCTCCTTTAAGCGATTGTTTTATTATTATTTTAAATTTTAACTTTAGTGCACATAGTGAAGGAAAGTGTCTTTAAAAACAAAAACAAACCCTGAAATGTATATTTGGGATTATGATAAGGCAACTGAAAAAATGAAACCTCAGGTATCCTGCTTTAAGTTGATAACTCCCCCGGGAGATGGAGACTTGTTCTGGTGGATGGGTGTACAGATTTGTATATAGTGTCATTTTTACGAAACCCTTTTGGCGTGCATAAGGAATCACTGTGTACAAATTGGCCAAGTGCTTCTGTAGATAATGTCAGTGGAGTAAATATTTGACAGGCCATAACTTGAGTCTATTGCCTTGCTTTTATTACATGTAAATTTTGAATTATGTGACCAGTGATTTGGATTTTATTTTGTATTTGCAGGGTTTGCCATTAATAATAATTAATGCCCCTCTTATGGAAAACTCCTATTTGTACCTCAACAAATACAAATTTTCCTTTTTTTTTTTTTTTGCCCTGTAGCCTTTTTGGTACACTTAGATGTTGATTTCCTTTTTCATCAATGGTACTATTTTTTAGTGTTTTAAATTGGAGCATATCTTGCCTCACGAAGCTTTAAATTATTAAGTTTCTCCCAAAATGAACACTCTCATTTATAACATTTGTTTCAAATTGCGCCACTGCCAGGCCGGCGCCAGATGTACCGTCCTTTTCATATTTTTTGTTGAACCTTGTAGTGAAATCTGCCTATCATCTTTCCCACCTAAAAATGTCTGAATGCTTACACAAATAAATTTTATAACACACTTACTTTGCATATTCTCCTTGAAACGGAACTTTCAAGAGGACAGTGCACCTGCAGAGACATGCTGTGTGTGGGAATGTATGGTGGTGTGATGGGACAGTTCTGAAGGCTAAAGGAAAAAATGCCCTGCATTCAAAATACTGAATGTCCAAGTCAGTTCCCTATGCAACTTTTAAAAAAAAAGAAAAAAGTCCTTGAAAAGGTGTGGTGGAATATTGCTGATTTGTAAGATTGCTGTATCAAGGGACCTTGATCAAGGGTTGTTTAGTTCCTTTAAAGGAGCCCATGTCCGTTAGGTTGTCAGCCAAGGGGGGCTGTGTTTTTCTTGGCTTGCTGCAGAACCTTGTTTGCCAGGGATGGAAATAAGCCCTTGGATTTTGGGATGGGAAATAGAGCTCTAGTAGCAATTCTTGACCGCCTGGTTTAAGTATGTGTGGCAGCTTTTTATATCTGTGGATAACTGTTGTCATCTTGTTGGGGTTTCAGTGTTGGCGGGGCGGGGGATGAAGAATTTTTAGAAACAGGGAAGTTACTGGGTAGATTTTGGGAAGTAAGACAAGATACTTGCTGGCTTAGTGACCTGTAAACAAAAGGGAGAGGACAGAGGCTTGCACCAGAGGAGTCTGGCTGGGTGGCTGTTGCTTAAATGAGGTAATGAAGTCTAGTTTTTAAACTCTAAAATTAAATCCAGGTTTTAAAATTAGAAATAAGTTTGGGTCCAACTGTTAGTTTCTGTAAGGAATACATTTTGATTAGAGTTAATAGGACTTAATTGCTAATTCTTATTTTATACAGTATTTTGCAGCATGAATGTCAAACAAAATTTGAGAATATTTCATTTTGTTTGTACAGAATCTTCTGTTTGGAAGAAATATTTGTTTCCTTCTATGAGGCATAAACCAAAGATTAGTTTTGTCCATTGCAGGAGAATTACTCAAAGAAACAAATCGTCGTTCCCCAAAGTGTGCTGCTTTTCTGATTTTCAGAGAGTCAATTCAGACAGCAGCTCTTATGAGTTGGAGTTCTTCATATTTATAACTGGACAATGATGTCATGAGTCTTGACGCTGAAGCCAATCTTACGTACGAGTTACCATGGTTATGCTGTTAAGTGTGGTTCTACAGGAGTAGAATATACATATTGGTGTGGTTAGTAGATCTCCCGCAATCACCAGATTATTATAATACGCAATTCCATCTCCTGCAAAAGGCAGCAAGTTGTTATTTTTGCATCTTCTGTAGATTAAGCTCCCTGGGGAAGATAATATTTGACTGGATTTTAAGAGGACCACCTCCCTTTACAATCTGTCTGGCTTGTTACTTTTTGTAGACACAAAATCAGCTGAAATGTTTTTAAGAGACTTTTGTTTAGCCAAGGAAGCTAGTGTATTTGTGTATCCTTCATTAGAAGAGAGACCAGGTACCAGAGTTAAAAAGGAACCTGCCTTAGACTATAAACACTCTCGTTGCTAATTATCCAGTCCTGTGAGCTCAGTATTTGAGATGGGTTTACTGACACTTGGAAGCATCTCCGTGCCAAACCCAAACTGTTAATGGTTTATTTGCCTAGAGACCACAGACTGCATTTACGCCGCTTGGTGCAGAAAAATTGTTCTAGACAACAGTGAGTGGCAGGACAGATACTGCCTTTTGGAACCGGTGGCTGTGGTCAGGCTGTATTTGACCTGGTTGGTTGTGCCCTCTTGAATTTGTCCTGTTTCCCCAGCGGGTTGCGTAAACGTCGCGGGCCACCGGTGTGGTTTGTGATGCCTCGGCAGCCTGACAGAACTGTTCTAAATGTAATGAAGTGCCACATCCCCGCAGAGTCCAACAATTTTGTAACCCACTCTCAAGTTGGTCTTGTGAAGTGTCTAGTTCAGTTCTTTATGTAGCATTTTGTACCTTTCTTTTGGTAAAGCGTATGGTCAGTTTATAAGCATTTTTATATTTCCTTCCTTTAAAAAAATGGCTTCTGTATTTCTACAAAATATGGCAATAAATATGGAGAGTGCTGTGGGTGTGTTCTCAAGCACAGGTACTGTACGATTGATGCAAGGGTCAATAAAGTTCAACAGAAAACGATTTTTGTGGTTTTTGTCTTTATGTGTAGAAGGTATGTCTCTGACTAGCCACCTGACCCTGGCGGTTTGGGAGTGCTCTCAGTTACCCAGATGATTTGGAGTTAGTTTCCCTCTGCATTCCTAAGGGCTTAGGTAATGTGTATACTCCCTCCCACCCCATGCCTAATTTACTAAGCTGGGTCAAGACTTAAAGCACCTATGCTTTTCATCTGTAGTTGAAGTCCATCTTTGTAAAGAAACTGAAAAATATAAAGGAGACGCTTAGTTTCGTATGTATGGTGACTACAGCTGCAGATAGTTTTCTTCTCACCCCCTGCCTTTCCTAGAAGCGTGTTGGTGCTGGGCTGGGGTCCAGGTGCCAAGTAACGCAGGTGGGAGGTGGAAGCACACGTGTCAAGCAGGTGGTCTGGAATTGTTCAGCGATACTGAGGTGTGGGACCAGCTTGTTCCAAAGTTTGCTAGAATTTAGTGACTGGTGACTTCCAGAAGTTTTCCTGACACCATGTGTCCACCTCAGATGCTCAGTGACTGTGGTCAAATGCACCTGGAGTCTCACATTCCCAGGTAGCCTGTCCTGCGTTGGGGGACAGGGCCGGTGTGTGTGGGTTTCCACAGCTGGGCTGCTTCCTTCCACAGCACAGGGTGAGAATGGGAACGTAACCCCTGCCTGTCTCTCTCTGCATCACTCATCGCTTGCATATTCTTTGTCTTTGAAAGCCGCTAATTCTCAGTCTGCTTCTAGAAATGTTTTATTGCCCCAATGCCAAGTTGGAGGAAGGTGACTAAGTTTTCCTTAAAAACCTTATTTGTTTGCCTTGGTGAATGGTTGCGCCTCTGTTCGTGTCCCCTTTTACATCCACCCTGAAGTGAAGCGCTAACACCTTTCCTGCACCTTCCTCCCCTCCACCCGGACACACACATTGATGGAAATACAGACAGACAAGGTTGGTTGTTTGCCTTGAACCTTCAAAATGCTGCATTGTGGCGTGAGGTATTTTTATTCCCTTTAGTTAGTACTTAAAACCATCTGGTACATATCATAAGGCATTTGACTAACAAGTCTCAAGCTCCTCGTCCACTTATAAATCAGTTTCTGTGTATACCAGTCAGCTCCACAAAGTTGTGAATTCCTTTGTGTTTCTTAATTAGGTAGGCTTTCCCCGTTGTAGTGTAGGGCACTGGAAGAGAGCTATGTTGAATTGGCCGCTGCCGCCTCTGGATTGTTTGAGTTGCATCAGAAAGGACCTTAGGAATGGTAAGGGAATAGCAGCCACCCCGATCACCATCAAGAACAGGCAAAAGCTTTTTGACTAGTGGGCCCAAGCAGTTGTGGGCATGTTCCCTGTGTAGTCCAATGGTCAAGGACGCGCAACGTCGTACTGTCCATACCCCATGCCTGGGGGAGGGGCTGGGGGAATGAGTATAAAAAGAAAAGAATGTTTTTTGAAGACAGGCACAGTATATACTACTATAGAATGGGCAGTTTCAAACCACAGTTGCTGTAGGATATAGATAGGATAATGGGTGCCTGGGGAACTACGTACCATACTTTATAGTATTTCTGTGTCCACACAAACTCACAAAAACTCTCCGTAATGTAACAGCACAAATGGCCCTGATTAATGACATACAGGTTTTTCATGCTTGTGAAACAAACAGCAAACATCACAGCTTAACGTCTTCCCATTGTATACACCACTCACAGTACAGCGATAGCCCAGATATTGCACTGGATTTTTGCTTCTCTTTTAAAAGAAAACAACCCACTACGTTTTGTAAATAGTAATCACTTAGACAATTTGGTCAACTTGCGCTAAGAAATAGATCTGATAAGAAATGTCTTTTTGGAGTGTGAAACCCCAAAGTGGAACATTGTGTGCTGCAAATTGCTTATTAATCAAAGAAGCAAGTCCTACTAATTTTCTATTATTATAAAAGTAGAAAGATTGAAAAAAACCGAAATCCGAAAATTATCTCATTTGCTTAAGACTGAGTCATGTATTGCAAACAGTGGAAATGTATATTCCATTTTAAAAATGCAACAGCCTATAGATGAAAATAATAAAAGCATCTTTTTTTTAAGAAAAAGAAGAGCACTTGCCCTGTCTTTTGGTTGAATGGATGTGTCTGCACTGCTTTTTAAGGTGCAGTTGTGGAGGAAGAGTTGTCATTTGGCACTATATTAATGACTTTTAATACTGGCACAAGCTAAAAACAGCCCACCAAGAGAATGACAGACAAAATGCCACACTGGATCTGTGGTAGGAGTGCTGCTCCCTTGAAGAGAAAGAAACAGCTGAAAGACAAGGTTAAAAATGGTTCTGTGGAGACAGATGAGAATTGCTGTAAAACCATGTTTTTGTTTTTGGGGCAGGTGTTAATTTTACTAGGCTTCATTAATACAGAAGAAACTAAATGTCCTCCAGAAAAGGAACCACTGACCACTGATGAGACAACCAACAAGTGTTGGCCAGCCATCAATACACATGAGACTCTTTGTGACTTAAAATGTGGGTACGTGAGGCCGAGCTGGTGGCACTTCGGATCACCTCCATCCACCTAAAACAGAAGAAAGTAAAATAAGTGCTGTGGGCCACTTCCTATTTACCTGTGTCTGATTTACCTGTAGCTTCATGACACTTTGCTACACCATCATTACTTACAAAACACAGCACAATAGAATACCTGCTGGTTTGTAATCTGCCCTTTTAGCAGTGAAAGAGTTCTTAATTGAGCTCTCAGAACTCAAGCAAATGAGAGTCGGCTAAGGGTTCCTCCATTTTGAGTATTTGCTGGGTCTGTTTGGGGTATCCCAGTGGTTGATTTCACCCCCACTCCTCACCCCCTTCCAGTGACATTTGGCAAAGCCTGAAGACATTTTGCTGGTTGCAGCTGGCGTTGGAAGTGCTACTGGCTTCCAATGGGTAGAGGCCAGTGATGCTGGAAACATTCCACGATGCCCAGGACAGCCTTCTCCCTCAACAAAGTACCATCTGGCCTCAAATGTCAACAGTGCTCACGTTGAGAAAACCTGGGGTATAGCAAGCTTCATGCCTTTCTGGAGCTTATGGTATGACAAAAGAGGACTTCTTATATTAGAAATTTCCTGAACAGCTCGTTTTAGGATCTTACCACAATAAAGGTAAATAATTCTTATAAGACGGTCCCAACTTGGATAAATCTAGCTCATGAATTATAAGTATTTTAGTCGAGGGTCAAGAGGATTAATATTCTCTGGGCTCTGCTTTCCAAGCAATGTAGTTTAGGAACTGGCTTTTTTGGGGGGGTAGGGGAGGGGTGTCATGGGAGTTTTAAACCCTGGGAGACAACGTTGCTCTTCTATGATGTTAATTTTGCTAGAGATTATACACAGTTCATAGTCGGTCCATTCATTTAGAAATCCTGGGGAGTTTGGTTTCATGTGCACTGAGACAAAGTTATTGTCCTCTGCCTGTCTGGTCTGTGGCCTCGAGGATCCCTCCGAGGTGGTTAAGCAGTGGTAACTGCTGTTCCTGTAGTCCCCTGTGGCTCGCAGCACCCCCCCGGTGAATTTCAGAAACAAACTCCAGCCAAGGTGTCCAACCTTTCTGGCCCTTTACGCTTTGCTTTTATTTCTTGGTTAAATAAGATGGTTAACCTGAAGAAGTACTAGTTCCTTCTCCGGTCTTTTGACCTGAAAGTTACCTTTTGGCCATAGCCCAATGAGGAATCTGATTACTGAATAACTGATGAAGCTACAGTCTGGAAAATCTAAGGTTTTTGTTTTGATTTTGCTAATAAAATGCTTTCTCTGGGCCAAAGCAGGTAAACCAGGCTAGTTAAAGGCCAGCATAGGACTTTAACTCCCTCTGTTATACTCACATTCTGAGGCTTTGCTTCATGGTACAACACACATAAATTAGAGACTTAAAAGCTAGATATGTGTGGCATCAACTAACATTGTGCAGGTTAAAGTGCTGATGTTATTACTCAGGAACATGATTATTTGCTTCTATGAGGAAAACACAAGTGTACTCTGATGTTAGAGGGACCCCAGATCTTTAAATACGTTCATTCTCTGTAACAGGCAGGGCCTTGAGCTATGCAGCGTGTCTTGGATGGGAGTAAATACCCAGGTCCACAGGGTGAGTGAGAAGCTGCTGTTGGGAAAGCCTTTTCCACCCAGAGAAATTCACTTTGGAGAAATCCTGTACTCAGAAGAGGCATGTCCCTTTCTCTCCTGGAACTCTGTGCCTTGGAAAGAGGGGTACATCTACCTTTCAAATGTGTATTCACTTTCGGCCCTGAAGTAGTACACATGGGACTTGAAATGCAACTTGAACACGTAGTCTTTGTGGATGTTCTCAGATTCCGAGGGAATGGTGAGTGAATATCCTAGCAGAGGCAGGCTGGCAAGGGGATGATTGTCCTGGAAAGGGTGAACAGAAGGTGGCTCTGAGGAGGTGGTCTCAGCCAGTGAGCGTGGCTGCCAGCCCCTCAACTAGCAACTCTGGGGGCTCAAGGTGGCACATGTGGGGCCTGGAGGAGCACACACCAGAGGAAACTGGGCTCTGCCAGTCCACTGTGGTCCAGCCAATGAGTCCCAGCCAGGATGTGGGCTGCCTGGTAAGTCATTCCCCTCTCGCCCTTCTCAACCAGTGGATGGGTGGCCCATTGCAAGGCCTAAGGGGGCTTCAGCAAATAGATCATGTCAGCCTTCCCTCTGAGAGCTGTGGGTCTCCCCAGCAGGCACCCCACGGCTTCTCTTGCCTGTCTGGGTGGCCCAGCAGCACTAGCTCAAGGGCAAAGTGCTTTGTTCTTCCAGGGGAAGGCTGCCTGGTCCGGGAGAAAGGAGAGGGCCTGCTGCAGGTGCCCTGCTTCACTCAGTGCCCCTCCCAGGTGCAGGGCCACATGCCCTGGCTGAGGCACTTACTTGGTGTGACTTATAGAAGAACAGGCAGAAGTTGGTGAACACCACCCACAGCTTCTGCCATCCATTGCTGTTTTTGAACTTCCTCAGCAGGTTCCCAGATAACTGATTCTGAAATACAAGTAGTTCAGTAAGAAGCACAAACGGGCACACACAATTGAACACGTGGCAATTAGGACTACAGGTGGGTACCCTGGAAGGACAACTTGAACTTCAGGGTCGCAGTGGTTCTTGCAGTGTGATTATTTATGTGGTCTGCCTGCGCTAGACCCACCAGCTGTGTCAGTGATGAGGTTTAAATTTTTAAGTTATAAGTTTCCTGTGATTGAGGCAAATCTGCTACCTTGTAAGTAGAGAAGCGCTTGGTAGACTGTATGAGCCTGGTTTGATTAGTTCTTGTCACCCCTGAACAATTCTGATCTTGATTCTGTGAGTCAAGCTTAAGCAGCTCTCGACTGCCACCTAGTGAGCAAGGACAGGTTCTCACCCGGGCCCTGTAGTGGGGCAGAAAGCACCTCGTTTTCCCTTTACACTGACCGGTTTTCATCAGAATGCTTTCTTGGCCCTGCACAGAAGCGACATCTCCCCAGGAGATAAACACTAGCAGAATCTGGCATGACAGGTCCTGCTCAATGTTCTCAGCAGTGAAGAGGCCAGTAGGAAGGCATGGAGGCATGTTTGACAAGCCTATGGCCCAGTCGGCCCCTTTGTCAAAATTAAGTTACCAGGTAAGACTCAGGTGTATTTATTCTATCCCTTTGGTATTTTTTTTTTTTAGTAGCTTACATATAATCCAGTAAGCATTGTTAGGTACCCATTTAAGTAAGGCCCCTATGCCAGGTGTTGAGATGAAAAAAGCCATTTTTGTCCTAAATGTCTTTGCCATCGAGTTGCTCACAGTCTGATGAGGGAGACAGGAATTAACAGCAAATCATCCTGTTAATGAATGAAGGAAGTATTGGAAAGGGCTGGTAGAAGTGGCTCCTCTCTGTGATAGGAGGGCCTAGGTAGGGGCCTCGCTGACCCAAGGGGGACATTCCAGAGTGAATATTCCAAGCAAGCAGTCTGAGAGACACAGCTACAAGCATCTTACCCTGTCTTTCAGCCTCACCCCCTGGCTGAAAAGGACAAGAAAATGGAGTGCTCTAAATTCAAGCAACTGTCAGTGGCAGCCAGATTAAACACTACATATGATTTGACAGAAGTCATTAAGTGGACGCAAGGACATTATAATTAGCATTTTTATACTGAATCAAATCAACTCTTTCAAATGGAGTACAAATATATTTCTCTTATATGCAACTAACTGAAACAAAAACCATCCCCACACTGTGGTATATATATTCTATTGATTAACTAAATTCCAGGCCAGCATTTTTTCATGGCAGGTTCATTAGCGCTCTTTGACTTCTGCCAGCCCCCTTAAATCCTTTCCGGAATAAATGGAGTAAAAATGCTGTGAATAAATACTTCTGGCCTTGCCATCCAAACAGATCAGACGCTTCTAAATAATCGCATCCATTGGTCCTTCTTTGCTTGCTGGTGTCGTCCGCAGCTGTCAACTCTATAGAAACTCTTCTACCATGGCTTCCCAAGCCACATGGTCCCACTGCTCTCAAGAGGCTGAACCCTTTGTCTATGTGGGTGAGTAAGTCTATCTCCAACCTGCACTAGTTTCTACTTGGTGCTGTTACAGGTGATCTCTACATCTTTGACCCAATGTCCCATTTCCTTGTGGCCCTTAATGGTGACCTGTGCTCTCAGTCTCCCTCACTGTAGCCTCTCTGCCCCTCCCTCTTCCTGATTCTCCTTCTCATCAGGAAGAATCCTTCTGATGTTCCTTCCATCCTCCTGGTCCTCACTGGTGTTCAGGGCCCCTTTGTGTCCTCCACTCCAACTGCTGAGTAACTTCCTACCTATCTACAGCATTACACTTTCTCTCAACTTAAATTTTAAAAGACAACTTCTATCATTTTACCTCAAGAACTTCCACTTCCTCTCCTTCTTGCAGGTGAAGCTTCACATTGGCTATCCCAACAACAGGCATCTATATCAGAGGTGAGCCCCTAGTTCCCACTGGCTTGTCAACCAACCTTTCAAGGCCAGCTCATCTCTACACTGTCCCCAAATACAACTATTATTCATTTTACTTGTCCTAGTCTTAGGTGATAAAACTGGGAAGAGAGAAAAATTGTACACAGGGCTCTGAGAAAGGGGGCTTCTTCTCTGTAACAAAGGCCCTGGGAGAATGAGTCATGTTTTTTAGTCATGGAGCACATTAGTAGCTGGCATCAGAAGGCACCACACTGAAGCAGTGCACCTGGTGATTAATGGAAAGGAAGGGTCATTTGCAGAGTAACAGAAAAGCCAATTCCATGAGTATTTGACCTGCATTGCTGCCACATTGGCTGAAGACCCTGATCAAGATGGTAGAATGGGACACTCCAGGGCTTTGTCCCCCCACAGAAGCTTTGAACAGCAAACAGAACTGGCAGAAATATCTTTCTCAAAGCTCCAGAAAACAAAGGATTGTGGTAACAGGGTGAATGCTGAATCAACTTTTATGGTAGGATCACTTGGTGTCCTTGTTGGCTCTCCCCCATTCCCTTACCAGACTGGCATGCAACTAGCCTGTGCTTCCAAGATACAGGTCTCTTGGTCTTGGTTCCAGAGTTTGCAGAGTAACTTTTGTGCACCCACTAGGATGCATATATGTCTGTGCCATCTGTCTAGGGGCAGCCTAAAGGACTGAATCAGGACATGCATTGCAGGTAGGCCATCTCAGAACTTGCCATGTACCTAGTGGGGGCTGACAGCTCTCACACACAACACTATAAGAGAACAATTGAAATTACAGTTTCATGGGGCAAAGGAGTGCTAACTATGGGACATACATTATAGAACCCAATCTGTGAGAAAGCATGGTTTCCTAGGGTAATGAAGATATGCAAAGTGTAAATGGGAAGGCCTAGGACAAGATATGTGCACAGAAGAGATTGGGGAATCCCTGAGCACTTGTGCAGGCCAGACTTCAAAGACAGTAAAGTGTTCTCATTTTTTTCTTTTTTGTTGTCTCTGGCATTCAGAGAAATCGCTGTCATAACACTAGCTGGATACAAGCTTAAGGAACAGACACATCAGCATCTTTATTCATTAAAATATCAAAATGTCCAGGATTCAGCAAAACATACTACGAAACAGGAAGTGTTGGCCCATGCAAAGGAGATTAAAGTATTAGAAACCATCCATGAGGAGGAGGCCTGGACATGCCAGACAAAGACTTTTTAAAAATGTGCTCAAAGCGGTGTGGTGGGCTGATGCAGCAACCTCACGGCAGGAAGCGGGTGTGGCGCAATGGATAGAGCACCCGTTTACCATATGAGAGGCCCCGGGTTCGCTTCCCGGCGCCTCCTTGTGAGGGCAGGCCGGCTCGCGCGGTGCCGTGGGCTAATGCGGCAAGACCTCACAGCAAGGGGGAGATAAGCAGACACAGAGAAGACACGCAGTGAATGGACACAGCAGCACAAGCAGCAAGGGGGGGATAAAAAAAA
>JAQZBX010050419.1:0-19659 GCA_029593785.1 Cabassous unicinctus | reverse complement strand
GAAGTCCTCCTGCCCTTTTTTTTAAAAGCAGTTTTATTGGGATATATTTTCATACCATACACTCTATCCATAGTGTACAGTCAATGGCTTTTAGTATAATCACCATCTTGTGTATTCATCACAATTGTATGCTTTGATACCAACTTAACCTCAGTAGTATACACAAACCATGTTCTTATACCCCTCAGTCCCATCTTTATGTAGTTCTTATTACAAGTAACATGTTTATACACTGAGTCTAAAACTACTAATTTATCATTACATTTTATACATTTCCCTTTTAGAACTTGTAGGAAGCAAAAGTGGAGCTACAAACCAAAAACTCAAAAGTACTGGATTTATATTTACCCATGTCTTTACACTCACCAAAGAACTTTATTTCTCCATGTAATGTCAGTCTATTCTCTATTTGTCCTTTCCTTTCAAACTGCAGAACTTTCTTTAGCATTCTTTTAGTGCTAGTCTAGTATTGAGCAACTCCCTCAGCTGTTGCTTGTCTGGGAATGTCTTAAACTCTTCCTCATCTCTTTTTGAAAGACAATTTTGCTAGATATAGAATTTTTGGTTGGCAGTTTGTAGCTTTCAGCACTTTAAAAACATCATCCCACTGCCTTCTTGCTCCATGGTTTCCGATGAGAAATCCACATGTAATCTTACTGAGACTCACTTACAAGTGACATGACGTTCGCCCCTCATGGCTTTCAGAATTCTCTTTGTGTTTGGCATCCAATAGTCTGATTATAATATGCCACAATGTGGGTCTATTTGGATTTATCTTGTTTGGAGTTGACTGAATATTTTGAATGTGTATATTTAGGTCTTTCATTAAATTTTTTAAGTTTTCGGTCTTTATTTCTCTGAATACTCTCTGCGCCTTTCTTTCTTCTCCTTCTGGGACTGCCGTAACGCGTATACTGGTATGCTTGATGTTGACCCACAGGTTCCTCAGGCTCTGTTCACTTTTCTTCATTCTTTATTCCTTCTGCTCCTCAGACTGAATGATCTTACCTTCTGGTTTACTGATCCTTTCTTATGCCAGTTCCAATCTGCTCTTGAGCCCCGATAGGAAATTTTTTATTTCTGTTACTGTTGTCTTCAGCTCTCTGTGGTTCCTTTATATAACTTTTGTCTCTCTACTGATATTTTCTTTGTTTTCACCTATTTTTCCCCCGATTTCCTTTAGTTCTTTGAGCATATTTAGGCTTTTTTTTTTTTTTTTAATAAAAACTTTTGTCTATTTAACATTTCCCCCTTTTGGTCAAGGTCTTTTTCCAAATGCATTTCTGATTAATGCTTAGTTTTAATCTCTAAACCTTCCAGACTTAATGAAAGATACAAATATACACATTCAAGAAGCCCAACAAACTTCAAAGAGGATAAACTCAAAATGAAACACACCCAGACACCTAGTAATCAAACTGCCACAGACAAGGAGAGTTCAAAAAGCTGCAGGAGAAAAGCAACATGTTATATACAAGGGAGTCCCAATAAAATTAAGTTTTGATTTTTCATCAGAAACCATGAGGCAAGAAATCAACGGGATGAGATACCTAAATTGCTGAAAGTAAACAACTGCCCAACCAAGAATTTTATATTTGGCAAGACTTTCTTTCAAAAATCAGGGAGAAATTAAGACATTCTCAGACAAACAAAAGCTGAGAGGGTTCATCACCACTTGACCTGCTCTACAAGCAATGCTAAAGGAAGTTCATCAGATTGAAAGGAAAGGGCACTAGACAGTGGATCAATGTGGCATAAAGGAATAAAAGTGAAGTGCTACAGTAAAGGTAACCATATGTGTATTTATAAATAATTTAAGTCCCATGTTAATCACAAAATATAAGAAAAATATATACAGAAAGACATGAGAAGGGACTCAAAATGGTACAATATAAAAAAATCACATAAATATGAAAGAAGGAACTAACAGAAGAATTGCAGAGTGAGAAGTTTAATACTTACAAACTCCAAACAGCAAAATGGCAGAACAAAGTAGTGCATTATCAGTAGTTACTTTAAAAGTAAATGGATTAAACTCTCCAGTCAAAATGCAGAGATTGGCAGAATGGATAAAAAGCCATGACCTAACTATATGCTGTCTACAAGAGATTCATCTTCAATTCAACATAAGTAGGTTCAAAATGAAAGGATGCAGAAAAATGTACCATGCGAAAAGTAACCAGAGGAGAACAGGAGTAGTGATACCAGATAAAAGAGACTGTTATGAGGGACAGAGGTTACTATATACTGATAGAAGGGTCAATTGAACAACAATTGTAAATATACATGTACCTAATGACACTGCCTCAAAATATATAAAGCAAATATTGATAAGACTTGAAAGAAGAAATAAATGGTTCTACATTAATAGTAGGGGACTTCAATACACCACTTTTAATAATGGACAGAATATCTAGACAGAAGATCACAATGGAAACAAAAGACTTGAACAATTCTACAAACCAACTAGATTTAATAGACATATATTAAACACTTCACCAACAGCAGAAGAATACCCATTTTTTCTCTAGTATACTTGAATCATTCTCCAGGATAGATCATATGTTAGGTCACAAAACATGACTCAATAAGTTAAAAAAACATGGAAATCATGCAATGTATCTTCTTTGACCATAATAGAATGAAGCTAGAAATCAATATTTGTGAATAAATTCACAAATATCAGACATTAATCAATGCACTTTTAAACAATCAATGGATTAGAGAAGAAATCACAAGGGAAATTATGAAATACCTTGAGGTGAATGAAAATGAAAACAGTATACCAACATTTTTGGGGTACAGCAAAGGCAGTGATGAGAGGGAAATTTCTTGCACTAAATGCTTACATTAAAAAAGAAAAAAGCTCTCAAATTTGACACCTGTTTTAGTTTGCTTTCTTGCAGAAAGCAAATATAAAATAGGTTGGCTTTTAACAACGGGAATTTATTAGCTTACAAGCTTTACAGTTTTGAGACCCTGAAACTGTCCAAATCAAGGCATCATCAAAGCAATGCTTTCTTCTTGAAGACTGGCTGCTGGTGATCCTGGACTCCTCTGTTACATGGCTGCATCTGCTGGTCCCTTTCTTCTCTTCCAGGTTTCACTGCTCTTCTCTTCTTAGTTGCTTTCAGCTTCTTGCTTCTGTGGCTTTATCTCTCTAGGCCTATTTTTTCCAAGTCTTTGTCTGTCCCAGGTCTGGGCCCTCCTCACTGATAGTTTTTAATCATCTCCTTTACCTGGCCCATCACTTTCTGTTTCTTTGTATGTTTTGCAATCTTTTGTTGAAACCTGGACAGTTTGATATTTTAATGAGTTACTGCTGGAATTTAGACTCTAGAGCTTGTGTTCTTTAGGTTTGTATCCAGCTGGTATTATGACTGTTTTCTTTGAATGCCAGGAGTAAGTAAAAAAAAAAACAAAACACCTTTCCCAGTGTTTGCAGATTGACCTTTTTAGGTGCTCTCTTTCAGGGCTTATCCATATAATGGATTGTAAGAGAAAAGCTCCACCCCAAAGTGTAGAAGCATTCCAGATCTTTTCTGTACCCACATCTTTTCTGGGGTATGCCCTGAGGCCCTAGGAATTCCCCTCCCCCCTTACATGGTTACAAATACCTCTCTTCCCTAGGAAAGTTTCTTCACCTTCTGAGGCACTGCACTGTTTGTCCTACTGCCAGCAATCCTATGCTTCAGGCAGCACAACTTTTTTTTTTTTTTTTTAGTTGTATTATCATTTTTTAAATTTAATTTTTTGGTAATAATTAAGTTTATTTTTTCTTTAAAGATGCATAGATTACATAAATGATACATAAAAAACGTAGGGGATTCCCATATGGCCCACTCCCTCCCCCTCCCACACTTTTACACATTAACAACATCCCTTATTAGTGTGATACATTTGTTACAATTGATGAACACATATTGGAGCATTGCCACTAAGTGTGGATTATAGTTTAAACTCTCTCCCCCACAAGTTTGTAATTTATGGCAAGTATATAATGGCTTGTATCTGTCATTGCAATGTCATTCAAGACAATTCCAATGTCCCAAAAATGTCCCCATATTACACCTGTTTTTCCCCTTTCCCTCCCCTTAGAACCTTTGGTGGCCACAGCCTCCACACCAATGATAAAAGTTCTTCCATTGCTAGAATAACAATAGCCTATAGTAGAATAACAGTAAGTCTATTCTAGTTCATCATTCATTCCCCAATCCTGAGGATTCTGGGATGACGATGCCCACTCCACCTCTAATTGAAAGGGGACATAGATCTCATGGGGCAGATGGATGGGACTCTCTTGCTTGCAGTTGTAGACTCTCTCTGTTCCTTGGGATAGTCATTGCCCATCATTTCCTTGTTAGTTGTCCTGGGTGAGTCCAATGAACTGGAGAGTAGGTGTCGCAACTCTGTTGAGATTCAGGGCCCGACTGGCACATGGAAAGTCCAAAGATTTAAGTCTCTTGGACTCAAACCTATCAAACTCTAGTACTAACTACAGGTTCAAACAGAAGGGGCAGAAGAGCCATGTGTAGAGAAACCACAACTGAGTCCAACTCTTTCACATGGGGGAGAATAAATTCCAAAGTAGGGCCCACTGACAGGGAGCCAAACTTCTGAGCTGTCAGGCCAGCCTATAGTGTGTGGATGCCTCCAGAGCCCTCAGGAACCTTGCTATTTGAGGCAAATATTTACTGTGGCAGTCAATGAGATCCTAATGAGACATGCATAAGCATAACCTCTGGAATGACCTCCCGACTCACTCTGAAGTCTCTTGGCCATATAAATTCATTTGTCTTTACCACCCTTTCCCCCTTTGGTCAAGGTCTTTTTCCAGTTGCATTGCTAGTTGGAGGTAGCACAACTTGACTGCTGTCCCAAAGAATTCTGTAGGAGAGCTCTGTGGGCTGCCTTCTACATGCAGGGCAAGTTCTGCTACAGTGGTCATGTCATCACCAGACTGGACCAGACATAAAATGCTCCCAGCATGTGCACAGGGTTAATTTGCTCCCTTTGGAACTGGGGCCAGGGCTCTGCACTGGAATTGTGAGCCAGTTTTATGCCAAGCCAGTGAGACCCAACTGCTTTTAGGAAGCCGTTTTCTTGATTCAGTGCTCACTCTGTTACTGCAGTCTTTAACTGTTTTCTGGAGTCCTGAGAAAGATGATCCTGCCAGTTCATGCTGGTTGTTCAAAGATTCTGTGAGGGAAAAGACCCCTGAAGCATCTTACCTTGATCAGGGCAGGGCCCCATTTAGTAAGTTTTATGAAATCTAGCTCTAGATCCTCCTGCAGATAATTATGACATCCCTCACCCAGTTAAAACTCCATTATTCTTTCACTTATACTAAAGAATGAGGTAGAAACCTGAACCAACCTCACTACAGCACTTACACACTGTATGGATATTGTGAATGAAATCACCTAATACACATTCAATGTCTCCTATATGAAGTCCCTCCAAAGAAATTTTAGAGTGAATGAAGAAAATCTTAGTTTCTTCTAAGGAAATGTGTGTTTTTCTCCCAGAACCAGAGTGAATTTTGTAACTGATCATGTTTCTCATTTTGCTTTGGCTGGCTGTCAAATTTATATTTCATATGTTGGTTTGAGGCTGTATGTACTCCAGAAAGACGTACTTAAATTTAATGCATTCCTATGAGTGTGGACCCATTTTAAGTAGGACCTTTTAAAGATGGAGCTGCTTCAGTTAAGTGGTTACCCACCTCATTCCGGATGGGTCTGGATCCTCTTCCTGGAGTCCTTTATAAACAGAAGAATATAGAGAGAAAGAAAGCCATGGAAGCAAGAAGATGAAAGCAATCAAACCCGGAAGAGAAGGGAGAAACCAGCACCCACCACCACATGCCTTGCCATGTGACAGAGAAGCCAAAGGTTGCTGATAGCTGGTCTCTGGAAGAAAGCATTGCTTTTAGGATGCCTTGATTTGGACATTTTCTCAGCCTCAACTGTAAGCTAATAAATGCCCACTGTTAAAGCCAACCCATTTCATGGTATCTGCTTTAAGCAGCCTAGGAAACTAAAACACTTCATATTATAATTGTAAATTACTGTTTGCATATCTAAACATCCCTCTGGCCTTATCTTCTAATTCTACTTATATTTTCCTAAACCTCAAGATTTTCTTTTTTTCTGTACTATTTAATTCTTCATTTTCTTATGTCACGTTTATTTGTGCAAAGAGACAAGCTATAAATATGCAAATATATAAATGCCATTACCACCACATATTTGGGATGTGTACATATGTTTACCTGTGTAAACAAAGTGGTTTTTTGTCCAGAGATGACTTTTAATGTTTGTTGTCCTTGTGCAGAAGACGTGCTGACGCCTAGTGTTCCTTGGACTACTGAGCCAGTAGTCAACTGTTTTCCAGATGCCTGGGGTGATGGCTGGCCAACTAAAAATGTGCCCTAAGTTAGGGAAAAAAAACAAAAACTAATTGATAATTTGAAAAAGTTCAAAGGACTTGCTCTCATCCTTTAAATAATAAGCTACAATGCTCTCCTTCAATTTTCCAATTTGGCCAAAATAACTGAAAAGAATAGCTTTGTTCTAAGCGTCACTACCAATAGTTATCCCCACTTCTCAAATTTGGCACGTTCCATAGGCTGTTGGAAACTGATGTTCTGCAATCTAAATCTAGTTCAAGTTCCTAACATTGGATTTAATCATGCAGGCTGATAATTATCCATCTTTCTCAATAAAAACATCGGAAACCAAAATTCCATTACCTTCCTTTGAAGCAAGCCAAAACATTAGTGACAAGGGAAAGAAGGTGCAAATTTTATCTAATCTTGAATCTAAACTAACCCTCAATATCATAACTTGATAACATCTTTTTGGCTATTTCCTTCTAACAGCAAATTTTCAATTGCATATTAATACTGTTTATTACCTCATGGATTCGGGAGGCAATTAACATAGTGAAAAGATTTTCTGAGTCAGAAAGCTCTGGGTTTAAATTCATACTCTACCACTAACTTAGCAGAGAGTTTGGCTCTTACGTATCTTTCTGAATCTCTATTTCTTCTTTTATAAAATGAAGATATTACATGCCTGACACTATTGTTGAGAGGGTTAGATTAAATGAGATGATAAATGGAGCACTCTACAGGTCTAGCACACAGTAAGCACTCAGTAACTGGTATTATTATTGGAAATTCCCTGGTTTAATTGCCAACTCTCAACAGAACAAACCCAAAATAACAGTTTTGTAACATGGCTAAAATGTTAGTATTGACCCCTGATCCCAGAGCTGTAAATGTAAATCCACTATAATTAAAGACAGTTATTAAATAATTATTTAAAACATGCCATTCACAAATGACCAGACCTGTGGAGTTTGCTTGAGGATATAAGATGTGTAAGTCAGGTGTTGGGATATCCCACCAGGGCCTGTGGTGCTTTGGGCTCCTCCGGTTCCTCCTGCTGCTGCTCCTCCACCTCCCCCTCCTCCACCACCACCACTTCCTCCACCTCCTCCACCACCGGCGGCAGCTGAGCCAGACTGGAGATCTAGAAATACAATAAACAGCAGCAACATTATAAGAAGTATCAAGCAGAGGTTTAATAGAAAAATCAGATGAGACTGGACAGATGTTTCCTCTATAACACCATTCCTTCTCCTTTCCTATTTTCTTCCTCCTTTTTTGTAGTATACCTATTGTGGAACAAGAGTAAGGAGAATTTTTTGAAGATGGGGTATCAAGAGAGAGCTACCTGATACTGACATTTTTCTAGTCAAGTAATGATTTTAACCAATACTGAATTTTCTTAGATAGGTGCTTCCAAATTTTTTGACATCTGATTCGATTTTAGGGAAAATGCTGGAATTTAGTGTAATTTTACAGTTCTATTTCCTGTGTATATGTGTGTGTGTGTCCCTGCCACCCCGAGCAAAACTACTTTCCTCATATGTACATTGAATTCAGGTTCCCATTCTTTTTTGCTTTTGGACCCTCTTTATTTTCCTTCTGGTGAGATCATGTATGTAAGCTACCTGGAATATAAATATCTAATCAATAAATATCAGAGTTCAACATTCTTTCCCACCTTAATTCCAGTGATTATTATTGGAGCAGATTCCTTCACACTGGTTTACTTAGACACTATCTCACAAAAATGTCAGTAGCTCTCTGGATGAATTCTGAAATACTTAAAATTGACCTTTTCTCAGGTATCTAACTTTTTGATAAACCAATGCTTAGGTATAAGGAAGAAATACCAGGGAAGGAGACTGGAATTCACCCATTATGGAGTCAATAAACAAACTGGTGATTAGCTTATACACTGCCTTTTGGCAAGGGGGGCCAATTTCTAATGGAGCCTGACTGCTTTATAAATTCTACTTCTAATCCAGAGGGAAATCATTCCTTTTACCCTTTCCTTTCAGCATCACCAAATTTTGCTTTTCTCTGTATGTCAAAAGCAAAAGCTTATATAATTATTAATAAATTACCTAATTACTTTAGGGCTTTACTAAGAATTACACACTAAAGGTGAACCTGTATTTCTCTCTCCATCTCCAAACTTAGCAAAAGTAAGAAGTACATCCAAATCATGGCAAGCAGAGATGGGTGATTCCAATTCTATTCCCATCTTTTTAAAAATGAATATAGACTTCTAGGTACTGGAAGCAGATGGACCTTCTCAGGTGTCACCAGTTAAGTTCTCCAATACCACCCCACTGAAAGAAGTTTAAGTAGACAGCTTTCTCTCAACACAGCTTTATAGCCATACCTATCCAGTATGATCTGTTCCTGACTCCAAACTCTGAACAGGGAAATCCCAAAACAACAGTGTCACCTCCTAAGGCTATGATTCTTTAAATCCACTTCTAATTATGTGTATGTTTTAAATCCACTGTTGGTAAATGCTGTCATTACACCACTGAATAGTTATGGAAATGCTTCCTGAAACAGATAAGAGCTGTCCCTCAGGTGAATGAGATGAACATACCAAGAGACCCAAGAATCAAATGATTTAATGACAGACTAACTAGCATTGTTGGTAGCTCGCAGGATGGCTCCTTGAGGGATCAGCAGCAGTTTTCCTTTTCCTGAAGGGTTCTTGCTGTTCGTTGTAAGGTAGAGTTTAGTGCCAGGAGGCAAATTTGCTAAATTAGCCAAATTAGTGGCTGGTAGCTGCAGTGTTGCCATCACTAAAATGGTAAAGGGGGGAAGGGAAAGAGGAAAAACAGTAAGATAAACTGGAATTGAGGGCAACGTTATCTCTAAAATTAAAATACAGAGAAATAAAATATTTATTAAATGCCATAGTTTCAGTGTCCTGGATTCACAATGCTTTACAATAAGGCTGATATTCTTAAACACTTTGCTAATTAAAAATTAATTTATAGGCTAAACTACCCTGTAACAAACTAATTTATACCTGTATATAAAAAGAGGCGACCATTTGTCTTTGCTTGCCTGACTTGCTCACAGTAAGTCCACAGTGGGACACACATATGTCCCACTGTAATTATTAATAGTGACTTCTCAAAAGCACCACTGTTTAATCAATAAAATGATCACCCTAATTATGGATGAATACACATTTTTTTCCTATTTGCTTAAAGCCCAGTCAATTTCTAGTAACAAAGAATCTACTGATTTGAAACAACACTTCTAGCCTCTGCCACTTGCTAAGAGCCAACAAAATTAGCACACACACCAGAAAACTGTAATTAACCTTTTTAAAATCTCACCTCAAAGAGCTTTCACTTCAGTTTTACTTATCTATACACATGGCTGTAAAAAAAAACTCAAAATATTAGCCTTAAAAGGGACTTATCTATCAAATTTCTGCAGTTACTTTAAATTAAAATTTCCCTGAAATAAAGTCTAATGAACCACATGAGTCAGCCACAGGGAAAGGAAGCTGACCTGCTGGAATAGTCATTCTCCTCTTTGCCAATTCACTGTGAAAACCTTGGGCAACAGGAACCCAGGAAGCTGCCCCCCAAATATCCTAGGAACTATAGCACTAAAACTGAGTGCCACCCCTCTCCATTATTCCCAGAACTAATCCCATCACCTTATGTCAGTTTTTCTCAGCCACCTCTCTGGTCATCTACCTTCACCTGGAGTTACATCTCCATACTGCCTACATTTCCCGGTCTAAACTCATCTCCCCACTCCCTTCTACCTCCAAAACTTTCACCACGTCCCCCTCAAATTCCTGCTGTGACCCACTATATGTCTCTTTAGCTTCTCTAAACATAGCTCTTTTTGTTATAATTAAACCAATAGACCTTCCTGGCAGCCTCCTTAAGTGGAGGCTATTTTTTTAATCTTACATACATATACCTCAATATCTAAGGGACAGTTTGGCTTTCAGACCATCACTGCCCCTTACTCCTGGAAAAAAAAACAACAAAAACCTAGCTCCTTTGAGGCTCATACCCAGGAGTACCACCTTAGCCCTCTCCTTTTGGTTACCATTTACTGAACTCCCACTCACTTCCCTTCATTTAATAAAGACTGGCTCCTGACTTAAAGTCTTGTTCTGTATGCCAAAGACTGTTACTCTCAGTGACAACATTGTATATGACCTATTCATTCTCTGGCATCTCAGCTGCTGATTCAAAATTCATTTTCTCCATCTACCTCAAACATTTTTTTTTTTACTGGGCGGTCCCGGGGATCGAACCCAGGTCCCTCCATATGGGAGACGGACACCAACCATTTGAGCCACATCCATCCCCCAAACACTCATTTTTAATGTCCAACAACTTTTGTCATCACCAGCAATTGCACTACCTCTAAAATCTTAATTTTGGACACCCATTGCCTTCTATTCTTCCAACCCACGTGCCCAAGTACACACCTACTGCAACAATTCTTTAACCTCACTGATGACCTTCAAAAATAAGTAAACATCCTACAACTTAGGTATAGTTGTAGGAAACAATTCACCAAGGCCTAAAACGTATTCAGGTGTTCAAACTTCTTGTTGGTAGAGAATTCTTTAGTCAGATACCTCAAAATGCTGCTGGCAAATGGCCATAACAAGATTTTAAGTCTGAAGTATAACCCCAAAGGGGATGAGGACGAGTATGAATTATTCTTCACGCCTGAAAGGAGTTATAAAGGAATGCCTATTCTTACTATTCTTGCTAAAACAAACAAACCCATAATAAATTTAAATTAAAAATCTGCTCTATTTACAGACCCCTATGTAAAATGTTTCATGAAAAGGAGTAACATAAACTTTTTTATATGCTCCTTACAATATCAACCTACTAGGACTTCCCATTCAGAATCAAAAACCAAATAAATCAGTTGCAAAGGAAACTTTGGACAGGCTGTTGCTGAAAGGGCTCCCAATTCTTATCAGTTACCTGAGCCCTGGGATCCACTCTTCTGAGGGCCAGTGGCAGTGACCTGAGCCTTGGTTAAGGCCTGCACCGGCTGAGCAACAATGGTTCCTCCACCTCCACTTACAATTGCTTTGGCAACTCCTTGGGTCACAACTTGCTTTGGACCAACTGCTTTGGTGACAGAAGAGCTGGCTTTGGCTACAAGGATTTGGCCACCACTGATTGCCACAGCCTGTTTCACTGTTGAAGGTAAAGCAGACCCAACTGGCACCCCAACAACCTGTTCAAAACAGAGGAGAGTCCAGCACTGTTTCTTCTCATACATAGTCTCTTTAAGAGCTCCTGGAACAAAACAGTCTCACTGTTCTAGCGAAGTACAAAGCAAAGGCCTAGATATAATACATGGAATCTAATTCAGACATCTAGGAATTATACCTATGACAGATATGAAACAATAGCAATGGTTTTTACATTCTGGATATTGTAACACTAAAGGGTCAAAGATTTTTGTCTTGACCCCAGAGCTACTTTTTATAACTTATTTTAATTATAAACTAATATTTGTTTTTTATAGAAAATTTGGGTAATACAGAAAAGTAAAGAAAAATTCTATTCATCCAGAAATAATCTCACCATTTTCTATGTATTTACTCTCAATTCTTTTTAATACACATTTTGAAATACAGAATTGGGATCACACTGTACAAACACTTTTGTATTGTTTTTTAGTTTTATTATAAACATTTTCCAATGTTACTTTTCAGAAACATTTTACAATGACCAAATAATACAAGAGAATAAATACAATCTATGTAACCATTTCAAATACTGTTGAGTATCTAGGTAATTTTAAGTTATTTTTAACATCATTATGAAAACTGTGTAATAAACATTCTCATACCCCTTTACGTTACCTTTATCTGAAATGTTCATTTCTTTTCACATCTAGAATGCCTAACTATTCACAACACTTATTATATAGTGTAACCATGTACCTCTTCCAATAAGAAAAGTTACCTTTTTCTATATCTCTTTCTAAGCTTTCCTCTCCTTGAAGGTAGACATTTGGTTAAAGTTTAAGCAAGAAAAATATTTAACTGGACTAACAACAATGACACAAACAACATCCCAATATTCAAATTATGAGAATTAGAAATATTTGGTTCTAGAAAAATTGTAAAGTGAACTCTTTCAAGGAAGAAAATACCATGGAATTCTTTTAAACCAAAGAAAATAATGAGATGTTAAATTAGAAGAAACAATTTAATCAATGGTAAATTGGGACGGTGTTTCCCACTCCCCAGGCTCTTTATTAAAAAGAACTTTTCACCAGAAACTGGATGAGAACACTTTTAAAAGGTTATAAGAAATGTGAAGTACCTGTTTCTAAAGGCAGAAAGAGATAAAGTAGGAAGTACTTTGCACCTATCAGAATGGCAAAAATAATTTTAAAAGTCTGATAACACCAAGAGTTGACTAGAGGATATGGGGAAATAGGCATTTCCATTCATTGCAGTAGGAAGTTAAGTTGTACGGCCACTTCGGGGAGTCCCTAGCATGTTTATAAATTGAAAATTCACATATGCCATGTTGCAGCAATTCTACTTTTAGGAATATATCCTTGAGAAAAATCTTAGACATATGCTCAAGAAAACATACACAAGAATGTCCAAGGTAGCATTATTTGTAATTCTGCGATACAGATAATGGATTATCACACACTAATTAAAATAAGTGAATTAGAACTATATATATCAGCACAGACCTGAGAGCATAATATTGAGTGAAGAGGGATTTGCAGAAGAGTATGACTTTAAAAATCTTTCACATAAATCTTCAAAACACACACAAACAATATTACATGTTATTTATATCTATGTATTTATGCAATAAAAGTATGGACTAGAAAGAGACATATTTATGATAATAATCCCTCTGGGAAGAACAAAGTGGACTTCAAGATTATCAGCCATGTTTTATTTTGAGGGAAAAAAATCTGAAGTATACCTTAACATTTGTTAAGTCAGGGTGGAGGGTATACGATAATAACAGCTACCTCATACAAATGAGAAAAAGGTTGTAAAATGCCTAGCCAACATAAGTACACAGTAAATACTGCTGTTAACCACAATACTGGTTATTTTTAACTGAAGACTGGTAGTAAGCTACAGGGCTACATATGGAGATTAGGGGGGAAAAAGCCAAAGGGATAAACATTTGTCTCTGTCTTCAGCATTTGGCCAGGGAAGAGGGCCTTGATCTTAAACCATACAGAAATTAATCTTGAGTGAAATTCTAGAACATCTGTGATTTGCTTTAAAATATTTCAGGAAGAGAAATAAGATTAGCAAAGTGCTCATTATTGTTGAAAATGGGTAATGGGCACATGAGATTCTTTATACTAGTCTCTCTACTTGATGCATTTTCAAGAATTTCTATAATAAAAAGGGAAGGAAAGAAAAAGGGAAGGGAAGAAAGAAGGAAAAGAAGGAAGAAAGAAGGAAAGGAAGGAAGGAAGGGAAGGAAGGGAAGGAAAGGAAGGAAGGAAGGGAAGGAAGGGAAGGAAGGGAAGGAAGGAAGGGAAGGGAAGGAAGGAAGGAAGGGAAGGAAGGGAAGGAAGAAAGGGAAGGAAGGGAAGGAAGTTAGAATGGAGAAGAGAAATTCACCCACCTATTCTGGCTTGGTTGAAACATCCCTTTTATGATTATCTAAATCTCTTTATTCTAACTGTATAGTCACCAAAAAAACACATGACTCTACCATTTGATCCTGAGTGGTCCTACCTATGAAGAGAACATTCTTTGCAAATGATCAGGTCTAGTTTATCCTACCAAAATTAATATCCCATTATAAAATGTTAAATTGCATTCTAGAACTGATTCACTCTAGAGACCAGTAAAACTAAGTTTCTCAGCCTGCAAGGCTCAAGCATGGACCTGGAAATTGTGGCCTCCAACTAGGGCTCTCTTAAGACCCTCTGTTTATGCAGCCGTCCTAGTGATGATACAATGTATTAATCTTTAAAAGTAATCTGATTTTTAGAGGACAAATCCTGTTTGAGGCTATGACAACATGAAATGGCTCAATGATTCCTTAATCAGTTTTTTATGTTTTGGACCAGGGTCTTCATCCCCATCCCCAACCCCTGCCTCCCGCTACGACCCAGCAACACAGCTGAGGCAATGACTGTGAAACAGAGGTAAATATATGGTATCATCCAACCAAACCAACACATATGGCAATCAAAGACTATATTTCTAAAAGGAGCTTTAAAAAGCCTGGCTTATTTCTAAGAATTATTTTGCTTACAATCATCTATGAAAAGTGACTACTTCCCTTGGCAGCAACTGGTTTTTGGATTTTTTTTTTTAATTGGTAGGGAAGGGGATTTTAAAAATTAAACAAACTGTAGAAATAAAATTACAATAAAACTCAGGAAATCAAGTCAATTTTTCTAGATTGACCCCAATAATCACGTTACCTATTCTGGCATATTCTTCAAAGAACAGAAACTTTGTAAAACCAACCAACAATTTTTACCATCCCTCAAAAAGCATGTTTCCATGTACTTTTTTTCAGGGTTACTGGCTTGCAGAAATGTAGGTTGAGGCCAAATTATTTAAGGTCTTGAGTTAAATGAAAAGTATGAACTTTGTGGAGTGTTTCTATAGTCACAAAGCCGGGCAAGGTAATTCCTCCTAGAAATACTATGATATAAAAATCTTCCTTATTAATCAATAACTTTACTGTGCATTTGTTTTTTAAAAAATCTTTCTTAATATAGAAAAAATTTTGAGTGTGGGGCAGAAACTGCTAGTTGAAACCCAGTATACATTCTTTCCTTCTCTCTCACAGCAATAGAGCCCCCATTTTTAGCTGGAGACATGGCCACATAGAATAACAACTATATTTCCCAGTCCCTTTGTAGCTAGGTATGACCACCTGAATAACTTCTGGCTAAAGGGATATGAAAAGTACTAAGTGCAACTTTTGGGTCATGTCTCCCTTGGCTTTCCCCTTTCTCCCTTCTTGCTGGCTGGAAATGTGAATATGGTAGCATGAGAGGAAATGCCTAACCTTGGCTCACAAGCTGAAAACTAAATACTGAGAATGGCAGAGGAACCTGATAGGAGTCTAGATTCTTGAGGATTGTTGAGCCATCACACTAAAACTGCCTATCTGGTCTTTTATGTGTGAGACAAATAAACTTATTTAGGCCTCTGGTTTTTGGATTTCTATTATGGTAGTAGAACAGATACCTTAACTAAAACAACAGGCTTCACATCTCCTAAATTTATCAACTTAAGTATCCATTGCAAAAGCTATGTTATATATAATCTATTTTTATATTCCAAAACTAGTTTAAAAAAAAAAAGCAAAGAACTGTTAAGGACAACTATGCATGCAAATTGGACCTATTTAATTTCTTCCCCCAAATTCCATGTACCTGACTTACTTTTCCCTTCTTGTGCTAACCTCTATGATCATACCCAACTGCTTCAAAATTTCCAGGCTATGACACACACACCTCTCCAAGAGGTAGATGAAACATGGTATCACAAGCCGGCCACAGGAGGGCAGTCCTTATTAGCAGAGCTTATCCACATGTACATACCACTCACAACATCAACCTTCCCTCCTCCCAATAGCCTTTTTTCTAAAAAAACTGAGAATGAGGAAGTATGACGTTCTATTGGGGATAACCTATGCACAGCTTTCCATGGACATTAAAAAATGGGGTAAGGGCACTACAACCCCAAATTACCTTTCCTTTTAAATAACTCAACATTTCAACCCAGAACCTGAACTCACCTACCAATTCTTTTCCTTCTCACTTTCTATTCACATTTCTCTCTGTAGTTTTAATTTCAATTTTGCTTTAAGAGCCAGACACCCTTTATTCTTTATTTGTTATGAAAAGTTCATTCTGATTCATGCATTGATTCAATGTTTCTATTTCTGTCCTCCCTATACCATCGTAAATCAGAATTAATTAATTCAGATTTGCGATGATTAATCTTAATCTTAATTAAAATTAATTAATTAATCTTCAGCTTAGCAATCTGAAGCTGAAGATTCCTTATGATAGCTTTCCCTCCAGACACTCAAAGTACAGCCACTTACAATGTTCAACGAATATTTGTGATAACTATTACCATGTACTTATGCACACACACGACCCATCCTCAGCTACCATTTACTGAGTACTTTGGGTTAGGTCCTTTTATATGCAATTCTCTCTAAATCTACAAACCTGAAAGACAGGTGGTATTATACTCTTAGACTAAATTGGGTCTGGGGGAGGCTCAGAGAGATTAAGTAACCTGCCCAGGTCCCACAAGTAATGAGTGGCTGAAATCTGAGATTTATAACAAACTTGTGCTTTTTTTTTTTACTATACTACAAGAATCCACCTATTTCACAGCTCTCCTTTTTCATGCCAAATGCTGTAGCCCTTTCCCTACTTTCATGAAAAATATAAGCTGTGTTTCTATTGTACCAAAGTTGTATTAGTAAATCAGTATCATTTCTTTTCACCTTCTTGTTTTCTGACATTGTTTCTAGGAATGCACTTCAGCAATAACCAGGGACAGTCTGTACTTGCTTATCTGAGTCCAAAGCATGTATAAAATTTCCTGGGTAAACAGTGATGGTCTGTTCTCATACTCTACTGCTTCTCTGCAGCTTTTCCACACTCTTCAAGAGCCATTAAAGCTTATTCAGGGCATTCTAGAACAAATGCACCTACTTGCTTTCAGTCCTTCCGACCATTAGATAGGTGGCAATTTAACAAGAAAGCTGGTACAGTTTTTCAGCATCACCGGGTGAGTGGCAAAACATAGAGACTGACTTATCCCAGAGCTTCTAAGCACAAACAGCTATGCTAGACTGATTCAAAACCTAAATCAGTAATATCATGTGCATGTGTCTTTAGGTGAAGTTAAATGGATTTTGAGGAATATAAGACACCTCTGGGTAGGAAGTCCAGGTGACACTGATTCACTGAAGGAGTTTGACAGAAATTTGCTACTCCTGTGGCCAAAACAACTAGGAGACCATTAAGAAGCAGGTGGAGCTGTCTGCCTTAGTGATCCTAGATATGGAAGCCTGAAGTCAAATTTGACACTGTAGCTCTATGGTTCCAAACTTGCCAAATCATATAAATTAGCAGGGCAGCTTGTTAAAAATCCAGATTCCTAGAGCCTCACAAGATTCTGATTGAGTAAGCTTGGGATGGAGGACTAGGTGTCTCTAAGTTATTTTTTTTAAAGATTTATTTATTTATTTCTCCCCACCCCCCTCGTTGTTTGCACTTGCTGTGTCTGTTTGTCTTCCTTGTTTCTTTAGGAGGCACCGGGTACTAAACCTGGGACCTCCAATGTGGGAGGGAGGTGCCTAATTGCTTGCTTTGTGTGTGTCTCATTATGTTTTTCTTCTTGTGTCTCTTGTTGCGACATCTTGTGTCAGCTTGCCGTGCGTGCCCATCGTGCCAGCTTGCTGTCTTCTTTGGAAGGCACCAGGAACCAAACCACAGACCTCCCATGTGGTAGGCAAGAGCTCAATCGCTTTAGCCACATCCACTTCCCATCTCTATGTTTTTAATCAGATGATTCTCAAGATCAGATACATTTGGGATATTGATTAATGGACTCTTACAGATTTCACAATCACTTTTAACTCTATAAATTTTTGTCTTGATACTAGATTTTACAATCACTTTTAACTCTATAAATTTTTGTCTTGATACTTATCTAGCTATACACACTAACCAAAATTATCTAAAAACTTTTTCCCCCATTTTATAGTACACCTCTAGTTCACTCTTCCTAAATAGGCTGGCTCTCAAGTTGAAAAAATAACATCCCATAATATTCTTAAATAGCTTTAGAGTAAATCTGCCAAAAAATTGAAATAATTTAACTCTAGATGTTCTAAAAACATGCTTAAGATAAAGACAATGGCTCACACATTTTAATTAGTTCAGGAATGGGGAATTTTGGAGCCAGTAGACCTAGGTTCAAATCTTGTCATTTATTAGCTATTTGTTCTTGAGGAAATTGCTTAACTTTTCAGAACCAGTTTCCTTGTTTGTAAACAGGGATTAAAATACCCAGCTTGCAAGGTTGCTTCGAGAATTACAGATAATGTATAAATAAGAGCACAGCATGTATAAGCACTCAGTAGATACTATTTCTTATTGATGCAGAAAAACATAGATATAGGTGCTATTTTACAGTTTGTCCAATACTTTAATTTCCCTGTACCTCCCCAAATTATAAGGAAAATAAACTCTCTAAAGAACCAAGAATCATTAAATATATCACATAGCACAAATATCAGAAATATAAACAAAACTAGAGCATTCTATCAGAAATAAGTAAGTGAAACTGTGGACCTCAGTCCTGTCAGTTATTTTAGATTTGTATAAAGCAGAAAGCCGTGTCCATGAAGTCAATCACCTTCTCTACCAAAGAGATGAAACAGTATTCCCTTGCCTCTTGGATTATTCCTAGACTCTCTGTAATACATGTTGTGCTCTTGCCAATTATTACTGTAGGAGCAGAAGGGTTTAACATGGACTGACTTGCTTTTCCAACCAGGTTTTCACCTACAGGTTTTTCTGGGATCAGCTTACCTATCATCTTCAATCTTGTCAGCACTTGTCAATTATTTAGGCAAACAATGTTCATTTATATGTCAACTTTCCCATCCCTACCCGACACAAACCTTGGAGGGCTGAATCTTTGGTGAATGGGCAGTCCCTTCTCCAGCAGGTATGACCTGTTTTTGAGGGGACACAGCAATCATGTGACCCCCTTTCACAGTCACATACTGGGGGAGTGGTGACTGGCTGGCAGCTCCTGATGAGGGCACGTGGGGGGCTTCGCCAGGTTCCTGTTTGATGATCACCTTGTAACAAACATGATAATGACACTGAACAAACACCCCATGAGCAAAGCTATTAATAGCTGAATCTGTTCTGTCTGTAGGGATTAACAAATTAATGAAGTTTGGTCTATAAAGAATGATTCCACTAGAAGAGTGAATATATTGCTTAAATAGGGAGTGGATGTGGCTCAAATCATTGAGCACCCACCTCCCACAAAGGAGCTCCCGGGTTCAGTTCCTGGTGCCCCCTGAAAAAAACAAAAATGAACGACAAGCAAAACAAATGAAAAAACCAACTCAGGGAAGCCAATGTGGCTCAGTGGTTGAGAGCTGGCTTCCCACTATGAGGTCCCGGGATCAATCCCCAGCCCCTGGTACCTAAAAAAAAAAACATATATATATATATATATATATATTTTATAGTTT
>JAQZBX010050418.1:0-19670 GCA_029593785.1 Cabassous unicinctus | reverse complement strand
GTTTCTCGCCCAGAACTTAAGTTTCGTTTCTTGAGTTATAGCCAACAATCTCATGAATTTTATTTTATTTTATTTTTTTATTTATTTTATTTATTTTATTTTTATTTTATATATATATATATTTTTAAAGGTGCTTAGATTACCTAATTATTACTCAGAAATTACAAGGATTCCCATGTTCCCCACCTCCCACACCTCCCACAACATCCCACACCAACATCCTTCATCAGTGTGGGACATCACTCACAATGGATATACACATCCTGGGGCTTTGCCACCAAGCATAGACCACATTTCACATCATAGACCACCCTCTCTCCCACACAGTTCTGCATGGTATATGTTGATGTAAAATGGCTTACATCTGTTGCCACAATGCCCCTCATGACAACCCCCAAGTCCCAAAAAAGCCCCTGTATTTTGACTGCCTCTCCCCTCCCTGCCCCCAAAATGTCCAGTGGCCACTGTATCCACCTCACTGTTACAATTTCTTCCATTGCTTGAATCACAATATACGACAGAACACCACCAAGTCCATTCTAGTCCATAGCTCTTCCCCCAATCCTGGGGGTTTGGGGATGGTGATGCCCACTCCACCTCCAAGTGAGAGAAGGTTTATATTCCATGGATATGGTGGATGGGATTATCCTGCCTGCAGCTGATTTTAAAATGATCAGTTACTCCAATTTCTACGCCACCTTGTTGCAATAGATTTTCAAGTTCTTCAATTCATTCTGCATAGTCACTTAATTCTTCTCGATGCTGATGACTTATTTCTGTCAATTTCTATTGATGTGCATTCTGCAATACTGACATTTCATGTTGACATTCATCAGTTTCTTGACTTAAGTTCTGTTTAAGTTCCTTGATAGTATTTTTCCGTTTGCAGATTTCACTTCAATAAGGGCTACTTTTTCCTTGTGTCTAAGCAATATGCCTTCAATGGCCAACTGCAGACTGAAGTCTTGAAACTTCATTTAACAATCTGTTTGTTTCTTGTGACCAAATTATGTCACCAAAATCTACATCATCACTGTGGAAAGCTGAAGCATGATGACTCATATCATAACAAAATGAAGGTGGTGCAGTGATTGCTGTTACACCACCATCTCTTGAATATACTAGCTGAGTGGCTGACTGCAGCTTCTGCAACTGATCTTGTAGAGCAATCTGTGGTGCTTTAAGATGGCAACTTGTAGATTGCTGCTTACTTGAAGCTCTGATGCTTCGTGATTCTCTCCTAGATTTGTACAAAATTTATGTCTTTCATTCTCTAATCTTAAGCTTGAATGAAAGGCTTTAATTTCCTCTCTCACAGAGTTAGGTAATGCTGCCTCCACATCTTCCATGCCTTCCATCAGCTTACCCTTTCAAAAGTTTGACATCTGTCCAGTAAGGGAAGCTAGACTGTCTCCCACTGGACCCAGAGATTGGCCCAAGCTGGAGCTGAGGCCACCAAGCCAGGATGACATCTCTGTGGGTCAAAAAACTACATGGTCTGCTCTGAGAAAAGCATCCAATGTGCTGAGACTCTCCCACCAACTGTCCTTCAACTGCTGCCTTGATGGAACAAGTCAGAATCTAAACACTTAGGATTCCATAGACAAGTAAGGGGTTGCTAGGCAACACTGTCTTTGGGAGCACTCACCAACTGCCTGACTCTGCCCAGAACTGTAAAGACCTGGCCTGGGACTTGACCACAGGCCTCCATCAGTGACACAGTCAGCTCTGCAAAGCCTCTGCTCATTCCCATGACATCCCACTGTCTGAGTGGGCCACTTCTTCCTCTGTTTTAATGACTTTCCACAGTTCCATGGGCAACCCCTGCCAACTTGAACAGGTGCCAGGACACCTGCCCTGAAAGCAGCAATCAATCACTGGAGTCCAATTTTATGACAGTTGATGTTTAGGTTGTTTTTTCTACACTTTAACCTATCAGGAACAATGGATATGCTTGGTACTTCTTTCTCTTAGAACAATATGTAATTTTTAATTCTAAAAATAATTATGTATAATTTGGGAAGCAGAAAATTAAAAAATTGAAAAACTGAATTCATTTCTAATTTTTAAAAATGTATGTTCAATTCTTAAATGTTAGAAATGCACAGTCTCAGGTCACACCCCAGACCTACTGGTTCAGAATCAACATTTTAAAAAGATCCCTCGTTGTTATGCTCATTCAAGTGTGAGAAGTGTTAACCTACAAAAATTATAAGGATTTTAAGATGCAACATTTTAATTATGATATTTATTGAACAATTTATTTTAATACAAATGATAGACACTTTGTCCAATGCTTCATATGCATTTTCCATTTTCTCATTTAATTCTCACCACAAGCTATTCTGGTTCTCTTGCATTTCCTTATGGATATTAAAATAAACTTGTCAATTTTTACCAAAAAAATCTGCAATTTTCATTGTAGCAGTTAAGTTTATAGATTAACTCATAGTAAACTGACATAACATTAAGACTTCTGACCCCTGAAAAAGGTATCTCTCTATTCATCTAGGTACTCTTTATATTTTTTCATTAGGTACTCCTAGCAATACTTTATGGTTTCTAATATTTCAGAAAATCTTTTCATTAGAGAAGTTGTGGGTTTACAGAAAAATCATACATAAAATGAAGGATTCCCAAACACCACGCCATCACCAACACATTGCATTGGTGTGGAATATTTGTTACAATTGATGATAGTACTTTTGAAAATTGTGCTATTCTTCACACAGTTGTTACATTTGTTACATTTGTTACAATTAAGAAAAGATTATTAAAATAGTAAATCTCTCCCAGTGAATCAGAGTTAGACAAATGTATAATTTTCCTACACATGGTCTTCTGCCCCTATTATTTTTGAGACATTTGAGATTTGCATGATATTACAATGACATATGCAAGCCTTTATACATTTTGTGAAAACCTATAAAATTGTGTGTTGCAAAATGTAAAACATAATGTAAACTACAGACCACACTTAGTAGCAATGCTTCAATATTTGTCCAATTATAAAAAAAAAAAAGTACCACACTAATGAAAGATGTTAATGGGGAAAATGTGGGACGGGGAGGGTTGGGGTATATGGGAATCCCCCATATTTTTGATGTAACATTTATGTAATCTTAAGTTCCTTTAAAAATAAAGAAAAATTAGTACTATTATCAATTGTCAATATTCTTATACTTGTACCAATGAATATAGTCCATCATCAACAATAAGGTTCACTGTGTTATACAGTCCTATGTCTTATCACTTCATTTTTATTCTAGTAACATATGTTACCTGAGGGTTCCCCTTTTAAAACCATTCACCTATATAATTCAGTGCCATTAATTATACACAAAAGAAGGTGCTACCATCACCACCATGCTATTCCAAACCTTTACAATCAACCTAAACAGAAATTCTATACAAATTGTTTGTGTAAATATATTCCTAGGTATTTGATTGTTTCACTTCCTCTTGAAAACAGATCTTTTCTCTTGCTTTCCTCCTCAGTTTGCTCATTATTAGTGAATAGAAACACTACTGAATTCTGAATGTTGATCTTGTATCTCATTGCTTTCTTGAATTCATTTAATTGGTCTATTAACTTTGTTGTAGATATTTCAGGACTTTCTCTATATAGGATCTTGTCATCCACAACTAGTGAAATTTTTATTTCTTCCTTTCCTATGTGGATGCATTTTCTTTACTTTTTTTCTTGCCTAACTGCTCTGGTTAGAACTTCCAATACAATGCAGAATAACAGTTGTGATGGTGGGCATCCTTGTGTTGTTCTCTATCTTAGAGGGAAACCTTTCAGTCTTTCTTCATTGAGTATGATGTTAACTGTGGCTTGTCATATATCTTATCTGCCCTTTATCATGCTGAGGAAGTTTCTTTCTATTCCTCCCATTCTAGGTATTTTTATCAAGAAAGTACTTTGGATATTGTCAAATGTGTTTTCTGTGTCAATTGAGACATTCATGTGCTTTTCCCTTCATTTTGTTAATGTAGTGTATTACATTAATTGATTTTCTTATTTTGAACCATTCTTGCATACCTGAGGTTAAACCCACATGATCATGGTGTATAATTTTTAAAATCTTTTTTAAAATATATTTTTCATTTTTATTTAAAAAAATATTTAGATTACATAAATGTTACATATAAAATATAGGGGATTCCCATGTGCCCTATTCCCCACACCAACCACATTTATCCACATTATCAACATCTTTCATTAGTGTGGAACATTCATTGAAATTGATGAACACATTTTGGATCATTTACACTAAGAATGAATTATAGTTTACATTATAGTTTATACTGTCTCCCACACAATTCTGTAGGTATGGCAAGATATATAATGGCCTGTATCTGTCATTGCAATGTCATTCAGGACAATTCCCATGTCCCAAATATGCCCCATATTATACCTATTTTCCTTCTCCCTGACCTCAGAATCTCCAGTGGGCACTGCCTCCACATTAATAATATAATTCCTTCCATTGCTAGAATCACAATAAGTCTATAGTAGAACACCAGTAAGTCCACTCTAGTCCATATTTCATTCCCCAATTCTGAGGATTCTGGGATGGTGATGTCTATTCCACCTCTAATTGAGAGGGAGCTTCAGTTTCATATACCTGCTGGATGAAACTCTCTTGCTTGCAGTTGTAGACTCTCTTTGTTCCTTGATATGGTGGTTGTTGATCATCACTTCCTTGTTAGTTGTCCTGGGTGAGTTCAATGAACTGGAGAGTAGGTGTTGCAACTCCATTGAGGCTCAGGGATCAGCTGGCACATGAAAAGCCCAAAGATTCAAGTCTCTTGGATGTACACCTACCAACTAAGCCAACAACACCTTGCTGGAACTCAGGTGTATAATTTTTTAATGTTCTGTTGGATTCTATGTCCAAGTATTTTGTTGAGGACTTTTCCATCTCTATTCATAAGAGAAATTGATCTTTTCTTTTCTTGTAGTATCTTTATTAGTCTTTGGTATTAAAGTGATGTTGGCTTCATAGAATGAGTTAAGTAATATTCAATCCTGTTCCATTTTTTGGAAGAGTTTGAGCATAACTGGTACTAATTCTTCTTGTAATGATTGGTAGAATTCACATGAAGCCATCCTTTCCTGGATTTTCTTTTTTGGGAAGTTTGTGCTGTCTGAATCAAACTGTATATATGCAATTTGTTTGTTGAGCTCTTCTATGTCTTCCAGAGTCAGTGTAGATTTTTCAAGTGTTCCTAGGCATTTTCCCATTTCATCTATGCTGTCTAATTTGTTATCATAAAGTTTTCATCGTATCATCTTATGATTCATTTTTTAGTTCTGTGGGGTCTGTAGCAATGCCAGACACATTTTTAGAGAAAAAAATGTGCAATATCATATACAGTTTTAACTGATTTTTATATCACCACTTACATTGAAATTTGTGTATTTATGTAAATTTATTTGTGTGTCAGGTATGCAAATAGAGAACAGGAAATTTACTTTCCATTTATACTTGGAAGTCTAGCCACTACATAGGAAACATTTTGTTGCTCTTCTTTGTTTCCAAAGATCCCCTTAATTAGGTTTTATATAAATATATAAATACAGGCTTTCATTTTTTGGGAGAGATTTTGTAAATATGTATAGCCTCTCTGACCATCATGATCATCCATGATTCTTACTGAATATCTAGGTCAGTAGTGGTTGAAAGGTTTAGGGAGCTCATCCTCAGAATCCAAGTCCTAGAGGTACATGTTACCCACAATGTAGCTAGAGAACTGATGATCTAGAAAAAGTCCTGGAAGATGAAGTTTGATGTTACATGTCCACTCAATGTCTAATGTCCCATGTGTTTTGTTAAGACTATTTCATGTAGGGTCCCAGGGTTATTGCTGAGGTCATGTGTGGTCACATTCCCTCCCTTTAGATTATTGACCTGGCAGCCCTTCTAGGAATCAATGCAAACCCAGGAGAATATGGGATGTGTTCCATCAGACTTGAGCTTGATCAGTACAGTCAGCAGATGGTGAACCTGCCTCATCTCCATTTATATCACAATTGAAACAGAGTACATTGAGTTAGCAAAGACTAATGAAGGGCCTGTCTGTTGAACTGTGTGGCACCCACAGAAGTGGACATATAGCTAAGTTTATTCAATGTTTGCTCATATATTTTTGTGCTCAAGATGAGTTATTCATCAGTAAAAAGTTGAAAAATCCATTAGGGATATGGCACAAATTTAGAACTTAGAGTTTTCAGACATTCTTTTATAGCATCTGAATGTTTGTTGGAAAGTTAGGATATATTATGAAGAAACATATAGCCCTGCACCTTAAAAAAAAATCATGTAGTTACAAATGGGAGCCAGGTTTTCTTCTCCCTTTCCTTCCACTGTCCTTTTCAAATCTAAACTTGAACCTCTTTCTCACTAGGCTAGCATCACTTTCACCATGACCCTCAATGATGTTGACATGGAAAAGCAGATTAAGCACATGATGGCTTTCATTGAACAAGAAGTTAATAAGAAAGCAGAAGAAATATATGCAAAGGCAGAAGAAGAGTTCAACATTAAGAAAGGTCATCCTGTGCAAATCCAAAGACTGAAGCTTATGGAATATTCTATGAGAAGAAAGAAAAGCATATTGAGCAGCAAGAGAAAATTCAGATGTCAAATTTAATGAATCAAGCAAGGCTTTAAGTCCTCAGAGCCAGAGATGACTTATCACAGACCTACTAAATGAAGCAAAGCAAAGACTCAGCAAGGTAATAAAAAAATACAGCCAGGTACTAAGTGCTGCTGGATGGACTGGTCCACCAGGGTTTGTACTTTTTGCTACAGCCCTGAATGATTATTCATTGCAGGAAACAGGATTTCCCTATGGTAAAAGCTGCAGTGCTAAAAGTGATTCCTATGTTCAAAATTCCCACCAAAAATGATGCTGATGTCCAAATTATTCAGGAGGCCTACTTGCCTAAGGTGATAGCTGGTGGTGTTGAGATCTAAAGTGGAGAACTTACAATAAAGGTTTCAAATACCCTAGAAAGCTGGCTGGATCTCATAGCCAGCAGATGATGCCAGAGGTATGGGAAGACTTGTTAGACTTGTTTGGTGCAATAGCCAACAGGAAGTTTTTGGACTAAGCCTTTAGAAGGTGGAATTCATTCCACTCTTCTACTGGTATGATATGGAAGTATCTGAAATTTGAAGAACCAAGATTATCTATGTTATCTCTTTTTTGCTATTGTAATATTGTTCTGTTTTTATCAGTGGAATACCCTTCTGTAGTTAATGCTTCTTGCCTAATTGTTAACAGGGGTAGAAAGTTTCACTTAAAATAATCAGGAGACTGTCCAATTAAGGTGCATGTCCAAGAGACTTAAATCTTTGGGCTGTCCATGTGCTAGTTGAGCCCTGAATTTCAACAGAGTTACAACACCTAATCTCCAGTTCATTGGACTCTCATCTTAGTAGAAAAAAGGCCACCATTTTAGCATCATCTTCTTCCTCCTTAACCTGAGTTTTAGATTAGGTGGGGACTAATGCAAATAACTTCTGGAAGAGGTATTTTGTTTATAGGACTTGACCCCACTTGTGTGACATTATTTCTCTTCTCTAGAGCAGCCCTGTTGGGAAGAAAGATTGTCACAGCAACCTCAATTCCTCAAGACTCAAAATCCAATATTGAACTACACTGCACAAATAGTGAACCCTAAGTGAAACCATGGACTATAGTCAATAGCACAGTTATAAAAATGCGCTATCATCCACTGTAACAAATGTTCCCTACCAATGCAAGGTGTAAACATAGGCTGATGTAATGGAATCTGGTATTTTATGCATGATTGTTCTGTAAACCCACAAATAAAGTACCCCTAGGCTACTGTCCTCCATTCTCATAAGTATCAATTAGAAGAAGTGTTTGTTACTGAAAAACTGTACAAATGGGATAAAAGACAGAACCACAATCACACACATATACCAATGTACACACACACACATATGAACACAAACACTAATGGCCATAAAATAACATATGCTCACTATCATAAACACTAACACAATCACACACTAACCCACACTCAGACACACACAGTAACAACCTAACGCATATGGTAAGATTCACACATACAAATACACCCAAATTAACACACACATGCTCACACAGTAATAAACACAAATACACACACTGATATACACACTAGCACCTGCAGGGGCAAGACTTATCTACCTACACATGAATGTACACACATTAACACATGCAAATGAACATACAATAATATTCATGATGTACACAATAGCACAAACTACCACGAAAACTCTCAAACATACTTGGATTAGGATTTTCAAGCATATTTGTATATATTAGAAAGGGACAGTCTATTGGAAAGATGTTTTCTCTGTAAAAAAAAAAAAAAAGGAAATACTACACTAATTCAAGAATCTCCTACTCAGGTTCCCTCTGCTCTGCTCATCAGATGGGCCTCTGTGATTCATGGATCTTGAGCTCCCCTGCAAGTCAGCTCCCAGTTGTGCCAACTACAGGGAGACTTTTGTGCCTGGGACCCCACTGCCTTTCTTTCACAGTGATTCTTTCACAGGTATACATGGCTTCTTCCAAGGCAGTCATGGAGTTCTCCTGAAACAGGAACTGGTTATTGGGCATATCTCTTGAATGGAGATTTTACTCTGATAGAAAGGGTTGGAGTAGGCAAAAATATCTGTCTTCTGTTTTTCTAATAGCTGTCAGTCTAATGGGTGTAAAATGGTATCTCATTGTAGTTTTTATTAGCATTTCCCTAATAGCTAGTGATGTTGAGCATCTATTCATGTGCTTTTTAGCCATTTATATTTCTGCTTTGGAGAAGTGTTTACTCAAATCACTTGCCCATTTTTTTTAAATGGCTCAACTACTTTTATTAATATATTTTGTTATTTATCCGTGTTTTTTTTAAATCTGTGTCATTAAAAACCATATTTCAAATTCCCTATATTAATCCTCTGAAAATTGCAGGCTGGAAAAACTATTTTTTGCATAAACATTTTATTTTTATATTACACACCTAATATTTATAAAATTTGAAATTTGTTTTGCACAAGTTTATGGCCTTACTACTTTTCAAGACAAAAGTCACATAATATTAAAATATGGACTACTCAAAACATGAGAGTAAACAATATTCAAGAACATGGTTTACAATATATTTCATAAAGGAGCTTGCAGAGATACAGATTATGTTATAATTTATCTGTTTGAAAATAGGAAATAATGAATTATACTCAACTCTGGTTTAAGGTGCTTAAACACAGGAAAACTTACTTCTAATAACCCTTATTTTTATAAGATAAATTCCAAACTATTTCACATATATATTACATCTATCTATCTATTTACCTGTCTATCATCTATCAAAACTAATCTTGTTTTTGAAAAAAGCACAAACTGACATGTAAATATAAATGCTAGGAAAAAGTTTAACATATACCAGGAAAAACATGTTCTATGCATTATAAAGAGTTTTTGTAATCTAACATAAAGGCAAATGTGGTAAAAAAAAAAAATCAAATTATCTAATGCAACCAATTTCACAGATATCAGTCATTCAATGTTGTGTCCAAAAATCCCCATGTAACTATAGAAGTCTCTACAATTAGAATAATATCAACAAAGATCTGAAAACTATGTAGTATTAGCAAGTAAACTTAAACCAGCATTTCTCTCTGAAAGAAAGACACTTGACTTTCAGTTAAAAGCTATATAAAATAGCTTATATTTACAAATCCAGGGCAGTATACATGTTTTTCCTGCTATGCATGCAGATTGTATCACATGGTGAAAATGATTGTTATTACAGAAACAGAAAAGGTCCAAAATAACCAAAGCTCAGTTAATAAAACCCCAGCAACTCCCAAGGGTGAAAATTAATTTTAAAATCTGGATGTTTAATCCTACTAAGCACTTTTGAGGGTTTGAATTTATTGTTAACATTTTATATCATTATTTTCTTTGAGTAAAAGTAAAAGCTTTAGAAAGAACCAATCTTTTGGAATAAGCAATATAATGTCACAACACTCTGCCATCTGACCAGTTAAATACTGCCATTTCTTTCACACCCACAACTTCATAATTTCTGGCTGTCAATGCATAGCATCACAAGGCCTGGAGAAGGTTTATTTATCAAGTCACTATGAGTTCAATTGTTCTAATGTAAGAGAGCTCCTAAAATATATATTTGTTTTTAAGAAAAATTACAAAAATCTTTTTTTCCTCCAGAATTATAAAAGATAAAATCTATGAACCAGTACTGAAATGTGGTTACAGAAAAATAGCAAACTGAAGTCCATCAAGCACAAGCTGTCTGTAACATGGCCCCCAGTTAATTTCCTAGTCTTGATTCTTTCCACCTGTTCTGAGAAACCTGCTTGTCAGTGCCTTAGAAACCCTTAATATCATTAATGTTGGGTAAATAATCATACCTTCTATTTGAGTAAAAGTAATTTAGCTTATTACTTAAACACAAATAACTTGTTTCATTTTTCAGGATATTCTTTTAGGGATTACTAGATATTGGTTCTTTTAAAAGTAACAAAAGGTGCCAGGAAAAAAATTCCTTGTGAGTCTTTTGAATTCCAGAAAGACATCTGATAGTTTGATATTTTTATTCCTCCTCCCCCAATCACAATTTTTCCTTTTAAAAATTACAACTGACAACTCATATAAGATTTAATTAATTTAATTAAAATAAGGAAGGCTTTTCAAAATGATCCCCCTTCTAGAAAACTAAAAAGTTTAGTGAAATTCAATGCCAGCAATGAAAAGGCAGATAACATAAAATTCAAACTTGGACATAGGTTTATCACACCATATGAAAAGAAAAGATTTTACACACTTACAAACTTGTGCTTTCTTTCACATATTATAAGCAAACTAATTTCCGTTGCAGTTTTCATTTTAAATGCGCAGCATGTGTATCTTGTATGAGAAGTGGCCATCATGCAGTCTTTATGGTGCTGCCTAAAACACATTAAATACAGTGTTTCATCAGAGTTAAATGTAAACACTCTTTTGTGGGAGATTCTCACCCCTTTGCAAAAACGTACTTCTATGCAGTTTACATTTGTCAGGTTATTTTTAAAGAAATCATACTACTGAATGAAAATGTTACAGGATAACCAAGAATAAGCTGGAAAAAGAAGCTACAAGCACAGCAAGCCCCTTCTCCATCCTCTCTGCGCAGGTGGCACAGGTGTTATACTCCAATAATCTCCTGTTCCCCATTTGCCCTTTTCAAGCAGGAGGCAAGTTTTTCTCTGTAATACAGCAGGAAGTATTTCAGGGGATCTGGCAGAGGGAGACTCAGGACCTTCTCGCATAGAAGTTAACAGGGGGCCAGGCTTCGTTTCTGGGGAGGGCTTTTCTTCATCATCCCGCCATTCTTCTTCAGGGTCTTCACAATTGTTGTCATCAGAGGGATTGGAAATTCGACTAGGGAAGACCTCTTTGTCCAAAAAAGCAATAGTTTCCATTCGACGGCGGGAACTCGCCTTCGTTTAAATCTGGGAGTATTCTTGAGTCCATTTCCGTTTTTGTTCATCGTTTCCTGATGAATTATCTTCTTAATAATACCCCGGATTGCGATGCGAGCTAAATCCTGGAGATTGCGAACTGCCAGCAGAGCTTTTCTTCTAGTGGCATGACAAGGATCTCCCGAACTTTGAGATTCTTCATGTAATCTTCATGTTCTTTCTGAATGCCAGCCCCACAGTACACACGGTCATACTGAGTGCAGTCTGGAGAAATCTCCAGGCAATTGCCAGTGACAAAAGAAGGTTCACAGAATTCAAACTTGTCGAAGCTATCACTTGTTTTGATGAAGAAGTCCAGTTTCTGTTTTGCATACTCTATCATGTCTGAATGAAGTTCCACCCCGTGGTTTACACCAAAAGGACCTAAATGAGTCCAACCATGGAGCTGAGGTACCCAGTGCCACTGCCCAGGTTCAGAAAAGAGAGTCCAGGCTGCAGGTTCAAAGCTTCCATCACCTCAGAGTATATGCACGGGGCAGAGAGGTGAATGTTCCCGTGCTTCCACGCCAAATTTTTATAAGCATTTTCTTTAAATTCTTCAAGATAATAATCTGCACAATCAATAGCTCAGAAAGCCTGCTCCACCAGTTCAGTCCGGATGTACTGCGCTTCTTTCAAATTATCTATCAGCTCCTCATTGTCTTCTCCGGCACTTACAACACCTCCCATCTTCAAGATTACACTTAGGTAGCAGAGCCATGATCCAGGTCCCGGGGACCGCTCTGTCACTTGCCCATTTTTAAAATGGATTGTGTGTCTTTTTATTTTTGAGGTGTAGGATTTCTTATATATACTGGATATTAGGCCCCTATCAGATATAAGGCTACCAAATATTTTCTCCAATTGAGTAGCCTACCTTTTCACTTTCTTGACAAACTCCTTTAAGGTGCAAAAGTTTTTAATTTTGAGGAGGTCCCATTTATATATTTTTTTCTTTCATAGCTCATGTTTTGGGTGTAAAGTTCTTGAAACCATTTCCTAATAAAAGATCCTGTAGATGCTTCCCTACATTATCTTCTAAGTTCTTTATTGTCTTGGCTCTTATATTTACATCTTTGATCCATCTTGAGTTAACTTTTGTATAAGGTGTGAGGTGGTATTCCTCTCTCATTCATTTGGTTATGGTTATCCAGCTCTCCAAGCACCATTCGTTGAAGTGGCCATTCTCTCCCAGTTGAATGGACTTTGTGGCCTGTTCGAATATCAGTTGACTTTATATATGGGGGTCTATATCGGAAATTTCAATTCAGTTCCAGTGTTCACTATGTCTATCCTAGTGCCATACCATGCAGTTTTGACCACTGTACTTATGAACCTTTACTTTTGAAATTGAAACTTAGCCTGGTATTACAGGATGCCTAAGTGTTACCTCCTGAAAACCTCCTTGTTGTTCAAATGTGGCCTCACTCTAAATCAAACTCAGCATATAAATGCATTACCTTCCCCCTAATGTGGAACATGATTCCCGGGAATGACCCTGCCTGGCACCTAGGGACTACTACCAACCACCAACTAGCAATGCAACTGGAAAAAGACCTTGACCAAAAGGGGAAAAAGGTAAAGACAAATGAGTGTTTATGTCTAAGAAACTAAAATGAGTCAGGAGATCATTCCAGAGGTTAAGCTTATGCACATCTCATCAGGAACTCATTGACTGTGAAAGTAAATATTACCTCAAATAACAGGGCTCCCAAGGGCTCTGGAGACACCCAGACACTATAGGCAGGACAGACAACTCAGGAGTTTGGCACCCAGCCAGTGGGCCCTACTTTGGAATTTATGCTCCCCAGTGTGACAGAATTGGTCTCATTGTTGTTTCCCTACACATGGCTCTTCTGTCCCTTCTAATTTGAACCTATAGTTAGTAGTAGAGCTGATAGGTGCATGTCCAGGAGACCTAAATCTTTGGGCTGTCCACTGTACCAAATCTCAAGAGATTTGCAACACCTACTCTCCAATTCAATGGACTCACCAAGGACAACTAACAGATGATGATTGACAATGACCATTTCAAGGAACAAAGAGAGTCTGCAACTGCAAGCTAGATAGTCTCATCCATCTGCCCCATGGGATCTAAGCCCCTCTCAATCAGAGGCAAGGTGGGCATCACCTCCCCAGAATCCTCAGGATTAGTGAATGAATGGAAGACTAGAGTAGACTTATTGTTATTCTACTATAGGCTTATTGTGATTCTAGAAATGGAAGACCTTTTGTCATTTATGTGGAGGAACTGGTCATGGAAGGCTCTGAAGGGAGGGAGAGGGAAAAATACATGTAATTTTGGGGCATTATTGGGACTTGGGAATTGTCCTGAATGACATTGTAATGACAGATAAAGGCCTCATATATCTTGTAATAACTTACAAAAATGTGTGGATAATAGTGTAAATGACAATGTAAACTATAATCGATGCTTAGTGGCAGCAGTCCAAGATGTGTTCATCAATTGTGGCAAGTGTACCACACTGATGAAGGATGTTGTTGATGTGGAAAATGTGGGTGGGCTAGGGAGTGGGGTATATGGGAATCCTCAATTTTTTTATGTAACATTTATGCAATCTAAGTTTCTTTTAAGAAAAATAAATGTATATTTTTAAAAAAATCTGTCCTATTACCAGGTGGTTACAAAACCAAGAAATAGACATCTCAAGGAATAACCCCCAGAGTTAACATTACAAAATGTTAAAATGTACAGTGTGTGTGATGGTTAGGCTAATGTGTCAACTTGGCCAGGTAATGGTGCCTGGTTGTTTGATCAAGCAAGCACTGGGCTAATTGTAATTCAATGGCATTTCATGACTGAGTTGGTTGCATATATCACTGATTACGCATATAATCAGCTGAAGAGATTGCTGTCAGCAGTGGATGACATCTCATTCATTCAGTGGAAAGACTTAAAAGGAGAAGTGATTTCAGCATACAGAAAAGAGAATTTCCATCTCTACTTCAGACAGACAGCATCTTCTGGGAACTCATCAAAGACTTTCATCCAAGTCTCTGGCTCACAGACTGCCCTACAGAATTTGGATGAGTGCATGCCCTTAGTAACATGAAACAATTTTATAAAATCTCATACTATTTACTGTTATTGCCTGTTGGTTTTATTTCCCTACAGAAGCCTGACTTAATGGAGTGTGCAGCAAGAGTACAAGACAAATGAAGAAACAGGAAGTTATGCACCATCCAAAGGAAGAGTATAAAATCTGGGAAACACAAAAAAAAGACAAGAATTTAAATGTACTGGGAAAAAAACTTTAAGAAAATGATCTTTAAATTGCTTACAGAGATGAAATAACATACAGAGAAAGAACTAAAGGATATCAGGAAAACAATTAATGAACAATAGGAGAGTCTTTCTAAAGAGACAGAAATTTTAAAAAAGCAACCACACAGAACTACTAGAGATAAAGGTCACAATAACTGAAGTAAAAAATGTCCAGGAAAGTTAAAGAGAAGACTGGAGATGGTAGAAGAAAGAACCAGTGAACTGAAGACAAGACACTTGAAATGAATCAGGCTTGGGAGCAGAAAAAGAAAAAGAAAATTGAAATGCAAAAATAGCCTAATACACCTCTGAGAAACCATCACCCACACCAATACATGAATTTTGGGAGTCCAAGAGAGAGAAAAAAGAAAGAATATTCAAAGAAGGAATATTCAAAGAAATAATAACACAGAACCTCACAAACTTAGCAAAAGACATAAATATGCACATCCAGGAAGCCCAGAGTACACCAAACAGGATAAACTGGAAAAATGAAAACAACCCATCATATTTTTATCATAATATCAAATGCAAAGGACAAGAAGAAACTTCTGAAACCTGCAAGAGGAAAGCACTGTGTTATGCAAAAGGGAGTTCCAATTATATTCAATGTTGACTTCTCATCAGAAACCTTGGAGGCAAGAAGGAAGTGGGTTGAAATATGTAACATGAAATAAAACAACTGCCATTCAAGAGTTCTATATCCAGCAAGATGTACTTTCAAAAATGAGGAAGCAATTACGATATCCCCAAATAAGCAAAAGCTAAGGGATTTCATCACTACTACAAGACATGCACATCCACACATATACATGTAGGATAAAAGACTCTCTCTCTTTGTGGCAAGTGCAGACATTGATCCTCAGAAGCAGCAAATTCTCTTCCCCCAGCTGAGGTTGAGGTTCTAGGCCATCACCAGGCTCAGTTCTACCACTGTGTGAAAGGCTTCCCCACATAGGCCCCTAATAATTGTCCATTTGCTCAATAAACTTGGCTTGTCCTTGTCTTTCTCTGGTCTGACATATCCCTCTAAGTTTGGTGGGAAACTGTCATTTTCCATGGCTCCCTGCTATATTGGAATACCAGAAAAAAAAATAGACTAAATAAAAAAAAAAAACAGTTATGAGGGACAAAGATGGCCACTACATACTGAAAAGGGGACAGTTCAACAAGAAAATGTAACAGTTATAAATATATATGCACCATAATATATGAAGCAAATACTGACAGATTTGAAGGGAGAAATTGATGGTTCTACATCAATAGTAGGAGAATTTAATGTCACTCTCAATAATGGATAGAACATCTAGTCAGAAGATCATGAAGTACAAGACTTGAATGATATTCTAAATGAACTAGACCTCACATATATATATATAAAACAATTTACCCAACAAAAAGAATACACGTTCTTTTCAAATGCACATGGATCATTCTCCTGGATAGGAGATAGACTTCTTGGGTCACAAAACAAGTCTCAATAAATTTGAAAATATTGGAATCACACAAGGTTTATTCTCAGACCATAATGTAATGTAGCTCGAAATCAGTAAGAGGGAGAAATGGACAATTCACAAATATATAGAAATTAAACAACATACCCTTAACCAATGGTAAAAGAGGTCATCACGTGCAAATTTAGGCAAAATCCTGAGGGGAAAATACAACCTACCAAACCTTAATGGTAGCGCCTGCAGCGTCCCCCGGGGAGGGGGTGCAGGGGAGGCGGAGCTGGAGATGGCGCTCATTCCCGGGAGCAAGGCCAGCCCGGAGCCCCTCCCAGTCAAGGCCACTGATGCATGTGTGCTGGAGGGCGAGGGCCACGGGCAGCATCTGCTCCTCAGGCCAGGAGCCATCGGGGGAGCACCCCCAGCTAAGAGGCAGTGGAGCAGAAGACTGAGAAGCCACCCCCTGGGGCTGCTGAGCTGGAGGCTGAGGAGGAGCCCCCATCTTGGGTTGCGGTGTTGGATGCTGAGGAGAAGCCGTGGGATAGGGCTGCTGAGCTGGAGGGATCCAAGCCTCAGGAAGGCCTGGACCCTCCACCCTCTCCTGCGCTGCTGCCACAGCCCGGGTTCTGGAGGATCATGAGGAGCCACCGCTGTCACAGCCCATAGCCCCCACACTCATGCCGCTGGCAGCTGGGGACTCTGAGGTGTCTCAACAGATCCCTGGTCCCGAGGTGTGGGTCATGCTGGGCCACATCATTGAGGACATGCACATGCTGTCATAACTCCTTGGGGAGAAGCTCCTTTCCAGGGTCCTCCTGGATCTTTTAAAAAGGTTTGGGCCCCATGGGATTCCTGTGACAGTATTTCCCAAAAGGAAATAAAAGGATAAACCTGAGGCCATGCAGCTCTGAAGTAATACATCCCCAGAAGTCAAGCGGGAAGTGAATGGTGCTGTTCCTGGTGACCCTTCCCTTGTTCCACCTCTGGAGCGAAGCCTATGTGAAAACCTGTGCACTTCCAAACCACCACCTCTCTTCCATGAAGGAGTACATTATCCTCCCCTTTTTTATGAGGGACATATATAACCAATCAATACCTCAGCGGCCTCCTCAGAAAATTAAGCCACTCAAACAAAAATGTACAGGGAAGAATCCACTTCCATAATGAAGGCTAGTAAACTATGACCCAGGCAAGTCCTATGTGACAAATGTAAAAAACAGTGTTGTTGCTGAAAAAAAAAGGAATTTAGAAAGGTAGCAGTGCAAGTGATTCTTCTAAATGGGAAGATAAAAAATGGAGAAATCAAAGTTTAACTGATAAGGGAAGTGCAGGGACACCAACCCCGCCCTTAGCAGAAACTCACAGCTTTAAGAAAATAAACTCCCCCCAGTCCCTGGTCCCTCTCTCCCCTCGTTCCTCCCCTTTTCTCCAAGGAATCCACTTCAGGAAGATAAGCACCCCAGGCTGCCCCTTTGAGTTGAAATTTGCAACTCTATACAGAAAATGACTCTTTTCCTGTCTAATGACCTGCTTTTAGAAAGATAAGCTAACCTTGCTTCTCTACCTTTGTAACCCTGCCTGCCCACTTGCTCAGGAATTTGCCTGCTTAGTGTACCTATATAAACTTATGAAAATTGGAAAACAGATACAGATTTTTGGAGATTTGATTCTCCTCTGGGCCCAGGTGTAGTAAAATTTTGTTCCTCCAGCTCTCTGAGTGCCATTTATGCTTTCTCTTTGTGTAAGTCCCATTTCTGCTGCAACATTTTGGTTCCCTGACCAGGAAACCCAACTGAACAGACCTATTGTGCCTCCAGCTTGGGGCTGATGGGTGCCACCAATGGTGATCTCCGAGTGAACGAGGTGAATGCTGCCTGTCTTCTTGATGGGACTTTCTTCTGAGGTAGTCCCCATGGGCCACATCCCTACACCCTGGCCTCACTCGGTGGGAGGGCAGACTGAACAGTGCCAGAAGATTCCAGAAATGTAAGGCCCTGGGTGCCAATCCCTCAGTCAGGCCCATCTCTGGATGGAAGAGGAGACTGATTACCTCCTGACATCTCAAGTGCCAAGATTCCAGAATGGGGCAATCCCTGTGGGAGGGGCTGCCTAACCTCTGAGTGACTGTGTGAGTGAGTGAGGATGGCAGAGGCTTGCATCTGCCATACCAGTCTGTGACTCCTCAGCATATGCTACAGAGACAGTGTGGGCCCTAACCTGTTTTCTGCAGCTGCATCAAATGACATAATAGCTTACCTGAACTTTGCCTGGGCACCTTAGCTAAGATGAGTTGAAGTTCTCATGAGAGACATGGACAGGAGGGCATCAGCGTGGTCTCAAAAGAGACAACCCCTTCCTTTGTGTGTCTCACACCACTGACTCAGGGTGTGGATTTAACACTGTTAATCCCTGTGGGAGGGTCTGCATAACCTCTGAGTGACTGCGTGAGTGTGTGAAGATGGCAGAGGCTTGCATCTGCTGTACCATTCTGTGACTCCTCAGCATATGCTACAGAGCCAGTGTGGGCCTTAACCTGTTTTCCACAGCTATGTAATACAGCATAACAGCCACCCTGAAATTTACCCAGGCACCTTAGCTAAGATGAGCCCAAGTTCTTGTGAGAGATGCAGACAAGGAGGCATCTGAGTGGCTTTGAAAGAGGCGACCCCTTCCTTTGCCTCTCTAGCACCACTGATGCAGGGTATGGGCTCATCACAGGCAAAACCTACTGTCTTAAACTGCATGCTCAAGAGCTTCAAGAAGGGTTTTCCTGGAGATTATGGCATCCACATGAATCCTGGCACCCTCTGAACCTTATGTGAAGTAGAGTGGCCCACTTTTAAAGTTGACTGGCCCTCAGAAGGGACCCTGGATATAGCCAGGGTCCATGAAGTGTGGCTGGTGGTCACAGGAACTCCTGGCCACCCTGATCCATTTCTCTATATTGACTCTTGGTTGGAGATAGCCCAGACTCTGTCCCCTTGGGTTCAATGGTGCATTGGAAAAAAGGGACAGAGCAGGGTCTTGGTTGCACAGGGAACAGGGCTCCAGAAGCCAGTCATTCATCAAGGGTCCTCAAAGGATGACCCACCACCACCCCCACCACCATACATTCCAGCCACTCTAGCCTCTCCTCCTGACCAGGAGCACAGGCACATCTCCCAGAAACACCCCCGCCTTCAGTCTCTGATCCTAGCCTGGGAATGCAGGCAGATCTCCCAGCAACACATACACCTTCAGCCCCTCCAGGAACACTGAGCCCCTCTGAGGAAAGCCCTGCAATCCCACTAGCAAGGAGACTCCAGTTGTTACAACCCACGTTACAGATGCCCCTCTGTGAAACATAGGGTTCAGCCCAGATTGGCAAAAATGAGACCATCCAACCCGGGA
>JAQZBX010050417.1:0-19660 GCA_029593785.1 Cabassous unicinctus | reverse complement strand
ACTAAAGACCCATCAGACAATATTTCAAGGAAGACAAAAATGTTTTGATGTCAGTTTTAATTGTGAAGAGCCCTTTGGCGATTACTGAAAACAAAGAGTAGATTTAAGGTCCAAAGAAAGTCATCATGCGCTTACATTTGGTCGCCATAATTTTCTATTATTCGTTAAGGATGGAACCTCAAATAGCCTTTGGGCAGTGGTTCTCAATCCTGGCTGCAAAGGATCAACAGCTGGGGAGCTTTTTAAAAAATACTTGTACCTCAAGCCCTACCCTCATGAACCTGGTTTAATTGGTCTGTGGCAGAGCCCAGGCATGGGTATTTTTAAAAAGCTTTCTAAGTGATTATAATGTGCAGCCGAAGTTGAAAAGCCACGGCTGAATAGAACTTTTTATAACTAGAGTATTTTACAATATCATGAAGCTGTTAATGGAATGCAAAGGTGTTTTTTTTTTTTATTCCATTAATGATCTTCTGCCAGCCATTCAGAAAAAAAAAATGGTCTCTGCTTCAATACGTGTCATCTGTATAGACCAACCTTGAAAAGCATTATCTCTTAATTAGATTCTAACCTTCTGTCCTTCTCTTTCCCTATGCAAAAGAATGAATAAAGGGTGAGGAAGAAAGAAAAGTCATTTGGGTGACTAAAGATTCAAGGGTTAAAACCATATAAATCTTGACCTGTGGGTCAATATTTTGATAAATGGTAAATAGCATTAATGAAGGATTTGCAAATAAAGATTGTTTGAAGTAATTATTTATATTTCCTCTTCTAGAATGTTGTATAAGTGTATTTTAAGCCATTTAAGCCTTCTGTGCAGTGAGGAATGCTTCAGATGTATGTTTCATGATCCCAGGATGATGTATATTTCAAATTCAATTATGTATATAACTAGAAAACTCCTATTACTTTTACCATGAGTACTTTGTAAGAAATTTGGAGAACCCAGTGGTCAAAGCCATTGTAATAATAAACCATTAAACATTTCATGAAGGACCTAAAGTTTCTATAACTCAGGAATCTTATGTGTGTGTGAATGAGTATGTGTGTGTGTGCCTGGATGTGTGTGAACACACACTTGATTTATAAGACTCATCATTGGTTTTTTTCCTATTATTTATATTACAAAACATATTGGTTTACTGTTTATTAGCAAATTGCTTATTTTTGCTGCTCTAATGAGAATAATTATTTTTGGTCTAAAGAGAATAATATGGATGCAAAGAGCCCAACTTTAAAACTGTCAGTGGTGTTTGTATGACAGGTAATGAGGCAATTTGGCAGAACATCAGAAACTAATTGAGCTCAACTCACATCAATGCAGCTTGTTCAGCTGAGGCTGTGCCTCCTAAAAAGAACAGTGGAATTAAATGAGACAATGTGACATGTACAATTTTAATTGGAAGCTCTAATTTAAATATTTAAAAACATGTTTAAAATAATTTGTGAATCCATACAGATGCTTCCTTCCTCAACTAATTAAGACTATTCAGTGGGTCATATAATGTCTGGATGTCAAAAATATTTATTATTGAAGTCCCTGCACATATAAGAATACTGGCACCTTTAGGCAAGATCAAATTTAGTTTAACATAGGGAAATGGGAAAGAAAGAACCCTCAAGACGGCAGAAGGGTAGGTAATTTTTCACAAGATATTTTTAAAACCATGAAAGATTTAAATTGTACATCTATTTTGAAAACTTGAAATTATGCTTAAATATATTTCTATATAAGTCAACCAGGTAAAACCTGAAATGTAATTTAGAGATATGGAGCATTGCTATTCTGACTTGTTTTGGATGCGATTGCTCCACTTTTTGTTTATTTTAAGCTTGGTTCTGGATCTAAAGTGTAACTAATAATTCTACAGACAAAATTTTAATAACCCTGAAAGTCTCACAGTTTCTGATATTGCTTAAAATCTATGACCAAGGGCCATTTAGGAATTCTTAGGTGTGCTGAATTTTAAAAAAAATAGGAAATTAGGGGAGAAAAAGAAAAAATATTCAATTTTACTGCCAACATACTCATAAGTCAGGAATAAATCACTTGTAAAAAAGAAACTTGTAAAATCTGATACCTGCTAACTCAGAGTGCAATCACAGTATACTAATGATTTGGAATTATACTAAAAAAACTTTTCTAAAATTATAACAGCATATCTACAAGTTTCTTCAGTAGTCTTCCTGTGATTTCTTAAGGAGAATATTACAAATTGAAATGTTTAGTCACATTTTCATAAATTAGCAAAGGAAATTGACAATGAATAATTTGAGAACAATGTGTTTTACCATGGTTTTCTTATTTACCATTTTATTACCATCATAGATTTCCAACTCTTAACAAATGTAATGGGCTTGTCTTACAGAGTGTTAAAAAATAAATTTTGGAGGTTTTGAAAAGGAGAAATGCTTAATAGGATAAGTGGAATTTTTAAGGAAAATAGATAAGGAAGAGAAATGCAATACAGAAGCAGTATCGGGATGGATGAAAGAAGATTGACATAAGAGAAAGCAAAGGCAAAAAGTCATTTTATTTTAGCTGGGGTCTGGAAAAGTGAATTGAGACTAAAAGATGCTGGGAGAAAAATAGAACCTAATAACATGAAAACAGACAATTGTAAGTGAAACATTTATCTCAAAGCTGGCATCTCTTTGTTCCAAGAACTGCAAAACCTTCTTACATTATTTTGTATTTTATATATTATCCAGAGTCTACTTTATTTTGCAGAATTGCAGAGAGAAGGCAAACCCAAGGAACAATGCTATCTTCAAACAAAGACAAATAGACTGAAAACTTAATACATATATAGATACATAAATCAGACACAAATACACCAGACAGACAGATGTACTACTCAGACATGCATGCACACGTTGGGCATGCACACATACATTAACATACACACCTGCACATAATATCATGAATGCACGTGTGAGTATATGTATGGCACATGCATACTTCAGACAAACATGCATACATCAGCCATGCATACATACATCAGACATCCAAGAATATATCAGGCATGCGTACATACATGCTGTAGACATGCATGTCTGCATACACACATATACACAAATGATTAGACATGCACTCTCATCCTGAAGATTTGTACCCTGACTCCAACTTTGCTAATTCAGGCTCTGAAACTAAATGGTAACAAAAGACATCATTCCACTGATTTAGTCTTTATTCCTGAGATAAATATCAGGGCCAATCTTACAATTAATCTTCCTTATTCTACTTAAGAACAACAGACTTTTCTCTGGGAAATACAGCCAAATTTTCTCTCATCTTCAAAAGTGAATGATTAGGCTCTACCCAGGTTTTAGACTGTTTTGCCAGAGAGATAACACTAAGACCCTACAGCACTTCTACCAGTGTGGTTTTTATATCAGCACCATGAGTTAGAATTAGCTGAGAGTCACATAATTTTGGAAACAAGTAGACTAATCAACACAGGAAAACCTCCCCTAGAGTTAAATACTTAATGTTTCTTTTGTAGCTAAAGTATTTTTCATAAAATCAGAATTCTGTCAGGAAATCAATATTTATTAATCATCTACATTGTTGCCTGTTGTAAAACAAATTTTAAAGATGGCTATTTCATTTTGTGAAGTTGCTTCTAGAGTCATCAGTAATGCTTTATAAATAATTATTACTGCATATACCAGAGTTCATTTAAAAAGAATTTACATCTAATTAGTGTGCTTTACTCTGAGGATTCAAGGATCCCAAACATATGGATCATGGACTGTTAAGTTAGGGTTTCTTATGAAGAATTTCATATGGTCTCCTAAGACAAAGAGATCACACCACTATTCTATTACTAAAATAGATGTTAGAAACTATTTGACTGTCAAACTGATGATACATTTTTATTTCTGCATTTGCATTGTTCTTTTCGTGTTTACTTTTACAGATATTAGGTACTTCAAAATAACAGCTGTTGGTTTTTTATGATTCATAGAAGATTTTCAAGTGATTCAAGGAAGAGAAATAAAATGCGGTGCAATGCTTTCTTTGTAAATTGTATTTCCCTGCACACATTCCAGTATATTTCAATGCTTTTATCCCTAAAATCTTCTTGAAAATCAGATAAACATAGTACTTCTACATTTTAAAGGACATGCAAGTTCAGGTACTGGGGGAGAAAAAATGTCGTAATTAAAATGTTGTCACAAAACTTGTTCCTCATGTATTTCTACGGAGTTAACCTTATATTCTTTAGAAAAATCAGGTAAACTGTATTATCAGTATATGGGTATTTGTTTCCCTTATTGTTTTTCTTATCCCTTCTGTTTCATTTCTTTTAATGAATGAGGAAGTAAGTGTTTGTTTCAAAAGTAATGAAATCTGTACCAAAATTTCTCATGGGATTTGACACTCCTTAAGACATATATTACTTTATAGTTCTTCGTAGATTCAACATTACCATTAGATCATTAACCCTTGTACATGACTTGTTTATTGGTTTTCCTAAAGCTCTGTAGATGATTCGGATCTGTTTATTAAAGTGTTTGTACGTAGACATTTCCAAAAGCAAATCAGCAAAACTCACACACCAACTTTTTATGTGAAATATATCTTTCTATTTAGTTTGGATAGTCTTTGTTAATTTCATGATCTGAGCAGATTATCTTACAACCCAGCCAGAGATGCTAAGTGTTTCGTTATTTTTGCATTTAGTCTACTAGTTTGATTTTTCCAACAAGTGTATTATTTTAAATGAGCAAATGAACCTAAGTTATCCTTCAGCAAAAAATTCTCCGGAACCGATAAATTACAACATTAGTTAAACATTTAATCTTGGGTACACTGATTAAAGCTGATGTGATTTAGAAATATAATTAAGATATTTTAACTACATCAGCCCTATTTTTATCACAAACTCTCAAAACTTGTGGTGCCTAGCTGCGGATTTATGATAGTATATAAATGTAACCCCAGCTTGGCAAACACTAGCTTTTCCAGCAGAGTCATCTTGTGTTAGAGACTATAAAGTGTGTCCAGTGAAAGATGATTTGTGTCAGCTGAAACTGTAGCCTGGAGCTACACTTGGTGTGTTATTACTTTAATCTGGTTATTGCAGCCTTGAAGTGTATGTTAGCAAGTCCAGGAAAGAAATGTCAAAAGTACAACCTAGCCTGATCGTTAGGAATTTCCAGGAATAGCAACAAACATGTCTGTATAGTTCTCATTCGGTTGTTAACTTTGGAATATATTGACCATTTTTTTTAACAAATCAGTTTTATTGATACATACTAATAAAGCATAACCCCATCCAAAGTGTACAATCAGTGGTATTTGGTGTAATCACATGTGTGTGCATTCATCACATCAATCATTCTAGAGCACTTTCATTATTCCAATAATAATAATAATAATAATAATGAAAAAACTCATCACCTCTCAATCTCTCTATGCTTCTCCTGCCATATGTAGATGCAGTTCTTTTTCCTTCTCTCTAGTATATTTGTATTTATATTTTGTAAAAACGGTCTTATACATGCAATATCACCCATATTCATGTTTTACTTGAGGTTTTACTATCTTATACAGCCCCATGTTACAGTTTTTAGCTTTCCTTCTAGTAATATACATGACTATAGACTTTCCCTTTCAACCACTGTCACACCCATATAATAGCACTGCTAGTCACAAACACCATGATATGCTTTCACTATTTCTATTTATTTCCAAAGATTTACAGACAACCTTTTTACCAATTCCACACAGATTAAGCCTCAGCTTTCTGTTCTCTAACCTCATTCTATTTTCTGGTGACCTATATTCTAATTAACTCCATGAGTTTACACAATATATTTCTTTTTATAATAGTGCAATAATACAGTTGACTTTTTATTTGAGAAGTAGCATTATCTAATATTTGTGGTTTACTATAGTGTAATCTTGCCTTCCAAGATTGAGCTGTCCCGAATTTATTCTAAGATATGCCAGTAAAATGAAAGTTATGTAGATAGAAAATATTGTGTGAAATATAACCATAAATACTAAATTGAGAAGAAATGTAGGACTATTCTGTTGGCCTATGTTGTGGATTGTGAATTACAAAACTGCGGTATTTTATGTAACGGTTAGTATTTGTATAGTTGCAGATAATTCTAAGAAAAGATTAAATTATAAAAGGTATTACCACAATAAATAAATGTCATGGATGAATCTTAAATCATCATTTGAATAAAATTCAAATTTTAAGTCAGCCTATTGTTATTTAAAGGAAATCAATATTATTTCACCAATAAAGTGTGACTTATTTTCCTGGTTGCTGATGGAAGGAGATTTAAAAATTTTAACATTTTATATCATCATTACTTATTAAAATACATTCATTGACCAAATAATTCATAAAAGTTTGGAAAACCTTTTTAAAGTTTGAGTTATAAATGGCATAATATTTTTGCTCCATTTGTGCTAAGGTTATTATTAACCTGTTTAGTTTCACTTAAAAAATTAATTATTTTTGCTAAGTTCTTTAAAATACTTTAATTGAATTCTAAGATCTGGAAAGTAACCTGTTATTTTGAAAACAATCATTAAAATTACCAAAAGGATGCATATAGTAAGTATGCATAAATGCTTTATGGTAATATTAATTAGTAAGTTTATTATATTTATAGACATATATATTATTTTATGTTATAAGGTGAATTGAACATTTTGCATAAAACAAGCAACTAGTAGATTATAATGTTTGTAGCGTATTTTAACAGGTCAAAGATAAATTAATTGACACTGATAAGCACGTTATCAAGTACAGATAATCTGTGTGGAGATAGTGATCGTTTCAAGTCTTAATTTGGTTTTAGCATGATGCTTATTGCAGTCTTTCACATATTAGACATGAATGCCTATTGAACCATGACTGTAAATATATTAATACCGAATGTTCAATGTGAAATACTAGACATTTAACTAATAATGACTTTATACAAAGAAAATTAAACAATGAAATAAGATAAAAACTTAAGACCATGTAGAGTCACTATCTCAAAATAAATGATAATCCTTTTTTCCCTTCTTTAGAAACTGAAGAGAATTTATTTATACCTTAAATTTATAAGGTGAATCAATAAGTCCAATAAAAGTTTTCCTTCAAATGCATGTGTTTCAAATGGGTGTCCATTCATACAAATTTGCAGAATAAGCCATTAGGCAGCATAAATATTACATAACTTAATGTATTCTTATATATTGTATATTCTAATTTGCTTAAGATAATCAAAGCATATGCTCAGATAAATGATCTGACATGTTGGATTCAGAGGTACAATTTTTTTTTAAACAAATCAATTTTATTGATACATGTTAATAAAGCATACAATTCATCCAAAGTGTACAATCAACGGTATTTGGGTTGTATAATCACATAGTTGTGCGTACATCATTTCTTGGAGCATTTTCATTATTTCAATAATAATAAAAAACAAAAATCAGACAAACAAACAAGGAAATTCCTCAGCCCTCAATCTCTGTATGTTTCCCCCACTGTACATACCTGGTGTTTCTGGCTATTTGATCCAAAGTGTATAATCAATGGCTTTTAGTAAAATCACAATGTTCAGAGTACAGATATTTTTAAATTATTTTCTGAAACTGAAGAAACTGGAAGTTCTATCATTTGACTTAAACCTTCCCAAACACGAAGTGCATAAATTATTCAATATATACAAATGATCTGATTGCAAATATTTCTTGGGTCTCATTGCTCTATAGACTATTGAATGATTTTGGAGTTGTTTTTAAAAGATAACGTTGCTTCAGTTTCAGAATGTTGTATCAGAAAATCACCTTATGTTGTTTCAAAAGCAATCGACTTTGCTGAAAAGACTTATGATTTATTTCTTCATACTCCCTTTATTAGTTATGATTTGCATATCCATGAGAAAGTAAGAGTAAAATAGTATGTTTATTTGCAAAGTCCCACATGGTACTTTCCAACTTTTATTGTTATATTTAGCATCATAAGTGAATAACATTTTCAGTTAGATTACAGAAAGAAACTGTGCAGTAATAAATGTGGTTGTGAGCAACAGAATGACAGAATAATCTAGTACATCACTGCCTACACATTTTAAAATTAATTTATTCTCACTTCTTTTATTATAGTCATCAAAAAATTGTAAAGCCTACCTATCAACCTCTCCATGAAGGGTTCATTACCTGTTTGGCATTCTGCTCCGTATATTATTTGTAGCAAGGATTCTATGAGGGATTCTAACCTGAGGGAAGGCACCTCGTGGGTTTAATTAGATTGCAACTGGCAATAATTAGGATCAAAGGATAAAAGTTGAACCAACTATAGACTTCAGTCTTCGTACTGAAACAATCCAGAAGATCCTGGAGTCTGGAAAGTCTTAGAGTACAGGGGGTTCAGACGTTGAATTAAGAACCCCAAACACTGCTTCTGTGGTATTTAAAGTCCATGGATAGCAAGACCTATTCTACTAATAAATATTTTGAAAATATTTTAGTGAAGTTGCATACTGACTGGATGGACGGGAAGTGAGCATTTGGCAAAAGACTATTGCTGAATTGTGTTTTCTTCAATTCCTGAAATTTAAATGCAAATAAGTACCAGGCCCAGATTCAAAATTTAGAAGAGATTTTATTCATTTGATGGCACATCCACCTTAATTATATTAGGTTTGTATTATTGCATTTTGTAGTAGAGTATGTGGACACAAGGGGAGCAATTTTAATGTTATATGTATGCAACTTTTTCTATCAGAGGCTGCATAATGTATACATTCTGTAAAGACTTGGCATGCTTCACATCAGTTCCCAGGGGGAGTTCAGGATAGACTAAATGTATAGATTTTTTTAAATTTTAATTTTTAAAGGTGAGATGATTGTAATATTTTGAACAGCCATAAAATGTCTAAATGCCTCTTTCACCACTGCCCTTTTTCTTAGCCTTCACAATTTTTCATTTGTATTTGGATGTGAGACTGTTGTTCAGGCCAAATGAATTGATTGAGATGGACATATTAATTTAATTTTGTTGTTTTTATTGTTATTATTTTGTTTTTAAGCAAGCATGTGTTATATTCTTTTGGGCAAAAGGTGCTAATGTACCAAATGAAAAAACATCATCATCATACACTCATATACACCAATACAAAGGAAAAAAAACAAAACATGATTATTATACTAATCGTGTTTCAGTAATGATAAATCACTAACAGCAGTTAAAGTTATAGTAATTCTAAAGTACTGTAGATATCTATGACTAAAATATTTAGAAATATGATTAAAGTATTTGGAAAGCTGGAGGCACAGAAATTTAGCAGAATAAAGTTTATAAGCTGGGTGTTTCTCAGAAGCAATCACATGTAAGCAATAATGTATATGGTAACTTGCAGTAGTTACTTCCTTCTGAAAAATAAACTCACAAATGAGAATTAGTCCTAAGTTTGGTAATGCTTACATAAAAACTTTTGTATATATATGCAGTTGGGAGTACAAAAATTTTCCTTTGTAAGATAGATCAAAATGGACCAAATCAAATGCTCAACTAAAATAGCACATGAAATTATATTACCATAGACCTGTCATATAGCTCAGATTATCGTTTAATTTGCTTGCATTCTAGTTTATTTCAGAACAGTCAAAGAAATTTTGAAAAAAGGAAAATGAATTTAATAAATTGAGCATCACCACTGATGTAAAACCTGACTTAAGGAAAACTGCTCTGGACCAATGTGTCCAATAAACTTTCTGCAATAATGGAAATATTTTCTGGCACTGTCCATTAGACACTGTAACCACTTGCACATGTGGCTAATAAGCCCTTGAAATGTAGCTAGTGTCAAGAATTGAATTTTTAAAATATAATTTGATTTTAATTAATTTGACTTTAAATAGCCATGTGTGGCTAGTGGCTAATCCTTGACCTACAGGAGCTTACAAAATTGATGACCTCTTGGATACAGGCACCCCATTCAACAGCATCATAAAAGGAATTCAGACTATCATTGTTTGTTTCCTGTCTGTATATTTTCTTTTCTTATATATTTTAATTCTAAGCTCCTTGAAAAAGGGAGCATGTGCTTGCCATTTTTCATGCATTCATAAATAATTTCTGAAGATAATTTAAGGAATTGTATTATAAGGTGTATTTGGAGGAAATTATGTTACTTGGATAATAATGAAGTGTAGAGAGAAGAAACAAGGGAAACAGAATAATTGAGAACAATAAGAAGGGTTTGCAATGCAAGTGATTTTTCTGAGTTGTTCCTATATCACACAGCAAGATAATTTACATCCTGGCCAAGTCTTGGTAACAGAAGAAAGCAGAACTCAGGTTTTCCTTGCACATTGGATGAGTTTGGGATCAGTGTGAGTCCCAGGGGCAAACGGGAGCTTTGTCTGGAGAGCAAACCTGAGGGATTCTCACTAAGTGCAGCTCTCCCCACCTGAGGCTGGAAGGCGGCAGGGCAGATCATGGTGCAAAGGCCAGGCCTACTCCTCTGGTTTTAGAAACTTCATTGCCTCAGGAGGTAAGGATTAACCCCTTCTGGGTAGTATTGTGGAAAAAATGAGTACCATAATTTAGGTAGCTAGTAACTAATTTGCTGGTTTTGATCAACTGTAAACTGTGCTTTACAGATTTTTGAAAAAAAGTTAAAAGAACCACAAAATAAACAAAACAGAAAACCTAAATCGTACTGAGTACTTATAATTTGCCAAGCACTGTAATTAGTGTTTTTAAAGGATACCTCTTTTTATCCATGAAAGAACCCCATAATGGAGACACTCCTACATTCCTCATGTGATATGTGAGAACATGGTAGTTCACAGGTTTTAAATAATTGGCCCATATCTGGTGAGTGGGGAACCCATCTCCACAGTCTTAACTGCAGTCCATGGGCTCAACCACCATTCTCTTTTGTTTCTCAAAAGAGGAGGACTTGAGTCAGATTGCCAACATATAGAGCAAAGTGGTGGTTTTCATATGACTATATGTGGGGACAGAGAAATGATCTGTCTGAGAAATAAACTAAATACAATAATTTTCCAAACCTATCATGTATTCAAGAAATATTTTAGATATAGAAACCCATGCTAGATCATTTGGCTTGATCCCGTCAATCTGCTTTTTATAGCTTCATTTCAAATCACAGATTTGACATGTCCACAGAATGGGATAGGTTTGCACACACATTCAAAAAGGCAAGTTTGTCATTAAACTCAAGCTAACTGTCATCATTTCTCAAATTTTTCTTGAAAAAAAGTTTTGATCTTCTTCATTGCTAAATTTGGAAAGCATATTAAAATGAAGATTGACTTACTCAATGAAAAATATTTAAAATAAAAAATTCAAATAAAGCATAAATTATGTATTGCCTGCTTCTATTCAGTCACATTATACAATCCAAGATCTGTGTCCATCACCTCATAAAATGATGCATGTTGAAAAAGTGGAGGACTCAATATCCTCAGGGGACTAAGTGGGTTAATGCACCATTAAATTCAGATTCTGACTTTCAGTTGTCAGAGAGAGCATCATTATCCAATGAAACAAACTGAACTGAAAGCTGGATGTTTTTCATTTTTCTAATCAGCAGCAAACCTCTCCTTACATGTTTTTGTGTGTGTGTATGTGTGTGTATGAGAGAGAAAGAGAGAGAGAAAAAAAAACAATTTATCAAGCAGTATACTTACGCTTCTAAGAAACATAGGTGTTTAGAAATGGAAGAATCCTTTGGAATCAATCCGTTCAGTTTTCTCATTTCACATATGCGCAAGTTGAGGCTTAATGAAATGAAGTGACTTATCAAGGTCTAGCTGATTGCTAGGAGTCAGAAGACGAATCTAGCTCTCCTGATATGCTGGACAGCGGGCGTTCCACTGGAACACACTGTCTCTTCTGAAGGTTTTTCCAACTGCTTTCCCTCTTCTGTTAGATATTCAATCATCCAGTGTGTTTATGGTTTAAAAATTTTATGCCCAAGAAGTCTAATGAACTAAATTGTTTATAAAACATGCATAACACGGATGAACCTTGAAGACATAATGTTGAGTGTAATAAGCGAGACACAAAAGAAGAAATATTTTATGATCTCACTTATGTAAAGTAATTAGAACATGCAAATTCATAGAGTCAGAAATTAAAATATAGGTTACCTGGGGCAGGGGTGGGGGTAGGTTATGAGGAATGAATTAATGCTTAATTGGTACAGAGATTCTGTTTGGGGTGACAGAAAAGTTTTGGTAAAGGATGGTAGTGATGGTAGCACAACATTGTGAAAGTAATAAACACCACTGAATTAAGTGGTTGAAGTGGGAAATTTTAGGTTATATATATGTTACCGGAATAAAACGGTACATAAACAGTGAACTTTAATGCAAACTATAGACTACAATTATCATTATCATTATAATTGTGATTCATCAGTTGTAACAGAAGTACCACACTAATGCAAAATGTTAATAATAGGGAATTGGGCATATGGGAACTCTGTATTTTCTGCATATTTTTTGTAAACCTATAACTTCTCTAATAAAAGATATTTTAAAATCCTAAAAATATGCTATTTAAAACTGAACTGTGGTTTCATTTTTGAAAACTATTTTAAATATTTAACTATAATAGTTCTAGTATTTTGTGATATCATTCACAAAACTCCTTATGAAAATAAGTGTGGACATATCCTCTAATTTGAAAGCATTTTTAAAGTTTGAATGGTGATTTTTGATGATGAAAAATATAATGATATTATATTTAAACCTATTAACTACTTGTACTTTTTGATTTGTTGCTTCACACAGGGTTTTTGGAGTTTCTCATGTAATGTGTCTTCTGTTTCCCTAATGGAAATGTGATTTATTTAAGGAAAAGGATCACTTTGTGTTTTTCCTATCATTTGTCAAATAATTAGTGTAATACTCTTCCCGCAAGAAGAGTTTAACACAAGGAAATCTTGTAAACCATCAAAATATGCTTTATAGCAGAGATTCTTTGCACATAAGACTTACTGTCATTTATTTTCTACTTGAACAGCTGTGTGACCTTCTGCAAGGCAGAGTCTCAATTCTAACTTGCATGGTCATGGTGAGGATCATATACGAATAAATATATGGGGTAGAAATAAGTGCTGTGCCTGACACAAACTAGACATTCAATCACTGTGAATTATTATTATTATTACTGTGTGATGAGATGCAGGAACCACAGGTGAGTTAGGCACCTGAGCTTCTGGGCCCCAATTGCACTGGCTCTTTGAGCATAAGACAGAAGACTTCTCTTTAAATCCTAAAAAAAAAAAAAAAAAAAATTTAAACTGCTGATCTCCTGCCAGAGTGAGCTTCCGTTTTGTTCTGGAATGGGCCGAATCAGCCCTCAGGCAATTGGGTGGGACTGAAACATATAACCTTTATGCATTTTAGACTGCATTCAAAGAAAAACAGATTCAAACACTAAAAGGTTGTTCAGGTGACCATGCGCTAATTATCTTCATGAACTCTTAGTGACTCCACCACTGTCTAATTCAAGCATAACGTTGGTTTGGGAACAGAATTGTGATTAAGTACAACTTTACCTCTTATAACAGAGTATATGTTGTCAAAGATATAAAGTGTAAAGAGATTATTTGTTTTCATGACTTAGTCATTAAAACTCTTCCGGCAATTAGTGTAGAAAATACAGTAGGACATATTTTTTATCCATGTGAAACTCACTGGCTGGTGAAGGAAATGTGTGTGTGTATATATATTATGCATATATATATGCATAATTGCAATACAAGGACAACGAGTTATAGCAGATTTAAGTGTGAAATGCTACAAGAGTAGAGAGAGGCAATTTCTTCCTCTTCATGGGGAAGGAGAGAGTCACCCCAGGGAAGGTCAATTTTGAAATAAGGCTTGAAGGTGTGGTGGAAGTAGATTATAGACTCGGCAAATTTTGAAATTTGCTTTTGCTATTTATTTAAGATCTGCGTTCAGGAAGAAATGAAGGGGCTTGTCCAGAATGAAGTGGGCTGCTACATCTCAGTTCATAGCATATCAACTTTATAGGTTCTCTTATTTTATTTTACATTATTATTTTATTTTATTTTTAAAGAAGCTTTATATTATATAAATGTTACATCAAAAATATAGAGGAATTCCCATATTTCCCATCCCCTCCCTCTCCCAAATTTTTCCCCATTAACATCTTTCATTCGTGCAGTACATTTGTTTCAATTGATGAACGCATATTGAAGCATTGCTACTAACTATGGACTATCGTTTACATTATAGTTACACTTTGCACCACACAATTTTATAGGTTTTCCAAATGTATAATGGCCCATATCCAACATTGCAATGCCATGCAGAACAATTCCAGTGTCCCCAAAATACCCCATGTTAAACTGATTCTTCCCTCTCCCTCCCCTCAGAACCTCTGGTAACCACTGTCTTTATATCAATGTTACAAGTTCTTCCATTGCTAGAATAATGATAAGTCTACTTTAGTCCATAGTTGTATTCCCCCCTTATGTTTGTTCATTCCTCAATCTTGAGGATTTGGGGGTAGTGATGCCCACTCTGAGAGACGGCTTAGATCCCATGGGGCAGATGGATGGAACTGTTTTGCTTGCTGTTGTAGATACCCTCTGTCATTTTTGGGATGGATGTTGCCATCATCATCCTTTTGTTAATTGTCCTGGGTAAGTCTAATGAACTGCAGAGTGGCTGATGCAACTCTGCTGAAATTCAGGGTTCAACTGCCTTATGAACAGACTGAAGATTTAAGTCTCTGGGACATATATTTAACAAATATAGTCTAGTTATGGGTTCAGATAAAAAGGACAGAAGAGCCATATGTAGGGAAATTATAAATGAGTCTAACTCTGTTACATTGGGGAACATATATCCCAAGGTAAGGCCCGCTGACTGGGTGCTGAATTCCTGAGATAGTCTTCCTTGTCTATAGTATCTAGATGTCTCTAGAGCCCTCAGGAATCCCCCTACTTGAGGCACTGTTTACTGCAGCAGTCAATGAGATCCTCCTGAGACATGCATAAGTGTAACCTCTGGAATGACCTTGGACTCACTTTGAAATCTCTTAGCCATAAAACTTCATTTGTATTTAATATTTTCCCTTTTTGGTCAAGGTCTTTTTCCAAATGCATCACTAGTTGGTGCTTGGTAATAATCCCTCAGTGCCATGGAGGCTCATCCCTGGGAGTTATGTCTCATGCTGGGGGGTGCGAAGGAAGGTAGTGAGTTTATATGCTGAGTTTGGCTTAAAGAGAGGTTACAGTTGAGCAACAAGGAGGCTTTCAGGAGGTAATTCTTAGGCAATATATATTACTAGGCTAAGTTTCAATTTCACAAGAACAAGGTTCATAGGTACAGCCATCAATATCAAGGGCTTGGTGTATTGGTCTGTCCTCCTTCTCTAGGCACTGCCCATGTACTCTAGGGGTTCTTGCCATTCTATTAGAGAATGTAGCAGGACTTCCCAGGATGGGAATTCAATATTCTTTCAGTTATTGTGTAGGTCTCCACCCCCGAGACAATACCCCATGACCACTTGAACATATTCATATTCCACAGAGACATGCCCCAGGTGTCCCCCTCCTCACATATCCTCCCATCAAAACCCTGAACCAGTGAGCCTTTCCAGCCACAGTTGTGACCCTTCTGCAATCCAAAACTTCCCCCAAAACACAGCCAAAAAATTTAAAAAATAATTTAAAATAACAAATAAAATACAAAAATAAAAAATTTTCATTGTATCTTTCATCACCGTAAGACATGTTATCTTTTATGTACATTAACAGTTTCTTCTGTATGTTCCCCTAGTGTCTTATTTTTTTCATTTTGTTTTTAAAGAAGCTTTAAGTTACTGAAAAGTCACATAGAAAAATAAGGGATTGCTATATACCTCACCCACTCCTCCTCTCACATTTTCCCCTATTAATAACATTTTACATGAGTATGGTACATTTGTTATAATTGATGAACAAATATTGAAGCATTGCTACTAACCATGGTCAATGGTTTACATTATGGTTTATATTTTGCACCATACACTTTAATAGGTTTTGACCAAATTTATAACGCCTGTATCCATCATTGCAAGATCATGCAGAACAATTTCAATGCCCTAAAAATGCCCTATATTCCATCTATTCTATTCTTCCCTCCCCTTCCCCTTGGAACCTGTGGTAACCACTGTTTCAATTTTTGAAGAATAAGGTTCATAGTTACATGCATTAATATTGACAGCTTGACATATTGGTCTGTTTTCTTTTATTAGGTACTGCTTATGTTCTCGAGAGATTCTTGCCCCTATGTTTGAGAACATAGCAGGACTCCCCAGGAAGGGAATTTAATATTTTCTTGTTTATTGTGTGGGTCTCTACCCACTGACATAACAAACTGTGACAAGATGAACACTTTCTTATTCCATGGGAACATGTCCTAGGTGCACCCTATCCCACATATCCCCCCACCCCTGGCACCCTGCACCAGTAACCCTCCCCTGCCATATTTGCCAAAAGAACATTCCCACCATGTTAGTTTTAATCACAGACCTACAAATCGCCTGAGTCCATCTGTTCCTTCCCCCAGCCCTTCCCCCAGTTCCATAAATAGCGCAAACAACCGCCCACCCTACTGCCCCTCACAGACCAGCACCTCAGATCCCAATCACATCACTACACCACTCTCACACCCACCCACAGCCTAATCACCCCTTTCCACCTTATCATAGATTTTACCCATATTGACTATCAGTTCACCATGTTCTACTCCCTTTCTGTTTCCTGATAACTTATCTTCCAGACCTTAGCTCTGTGAGTCTGCTCAATTTGCTTAAGTTATATCAGTGAGGTTGTGTAATATTTGTCCTTCAGTGACTGGCTTACTTTACTCAGCATAAGGTCTTCAAGATTCATCCATGTTGTCCCTTGTGTTAATACTGCATTCCTTCTTACAGCTGAGTAATATTCCATTGTATGTATATACCACAATTTGGCTATCCATTCATCTCTTGATGGACACTGGGGTTGTTTCCAACTTTTGGCAATAGTGAATAATGCTGCTATGAACATTGGTATGCATACAATGTCCCTGCTTTCAATTCCCCAGCAGAGGGATTGCTAGATCAAATGGCAGTTCTATAGCTTCCTGAGGAACCACCAAACTGTCCTCCACGATGGCTGCACCATTCTATAGTCCCACCAGCAGTGGATGAGAGTTCCCTTTCCTCCACATCCTCTCCAACACTGTAGTTCTGTTTTGTTTTGTTTTTAATAGCTGCCAGTCTATTAATTTTAGTTGAGTCATTGTAGTTTTGATTTGCATTTTCCTAATGGCTAGTGATGACAAACATCTTTTCATGTGCTTTTTAGCCATTTTTACTTCTTCTTTGGAAAAGTGTCTATTCAAATCTCTTCCCATGTTTTAAATGGGTTGTTTGTCTTTTTTATTTTCGAGATGTAGGATTTCTTTATATATGGTGAATATTAGGCCTATAGGTTCCCTTAAAACATGAGTATCATGCAAGATACTCTTCCCTTACCCCATTTTTTCCAGAAATAGTTTTGGGATCCACAAAGAAGGGAGGCTCTCAGACTCATGAATGAACACATTTTGAAAGAGTGATGATATATACTTGAAAACTAATTCAAGAATACCTTGTAAAAACAGGGAGAAACACCAAACATGATGAAATATGTTTGTAAGAAGATGAAAATATGAAGTTTAAAATCAAGGGAGGCCCTTTCTATTTATATAGAAAGGAAATTCAGATATACTGAGAGAGTAAAAAATTATAGATTTCTGTTTTTGATTGTTTTAGTTTTAAAATTTAATATTGTGTGACAAAATTGGTTTGAGCATAGAGGGGATGAATGCTTTCATCAAAGATCAATAAATTGCCCCTAACTTAGAAGTAGAGGAAGGATATTCCAAAACAGTGACAGCATACCTATAGAATTGACATAGGGGAAAACATGAAATTATGTGTTATCTAAATGTAAGGTATGTGCTTCATTCATTTATAATAGTGATGAAGGAAGCATTAGATATGCCATTTAGATTTTCACTAAATGTTTAATAATGTCCACATTTATGTGTCATTGGGCTACTAATATATTCAAATACAGTGAAAATAAAAACAATTTTTATTAAAATGAAAAATAGATTATATAAAGAAATAACATAAAATACTTTCTAAGTATCACATTGCAGAATGTATATATGACGTTTCTGTCCTAGAGAAATCATCAGTTGTTTCACTCCATTATCGGTTATAGCTTATTTCAGTGTGGGATAGAAAGAGATGGATCGGGTGGGGGGCGAGGGCCAGCAGCTGTTACCATTCTGTGAATGGTGCCATTTGTACACAGCAGTTGCTCAAACTATTGAGGAATGTTTGTGTTCAGCCAAAGTATGCAGTTTATGATGCAAATGCAGCCATCTGCAAACCAGTCTCCTCCACCCCCAGTGGTTCAGTAGGACTAAGAGCAAACGTGTACATGAGGGTATGAGACATTTCTAAAATGTCTGTGGAAACTGTTTATCTTAGTGGTGGCTGGGCTTCTGTAAACTCTTCTGTAAAATTTTGCTAACACTCCTAGCTATGTCTATTCTATTCCTCTTGTTCCCCCCCTCCCTTCCTCTCTCTCTCTGTCTCTCTGATATATGTATATGTAATATAAAAAAAAATGGGAATAAGATATGCTTCATTAGATTGCTGCCATTTTCTTGTCTTTTTTTATACCCTAGAAGAATATTTAGGCTAGAAACTTTATTTTGAATAGGTCAATTTCACATTGCATCTAAAAAGATGCCGGTTTAAATTTTGTAAACCCAGTTGAATAAACTACTCAAATCACATCCAAAATTCTATCAAGACATAGTCCAACATTTATTTTCCCGTGCAATAAAGGAAATATTGTAATGCCTATGAAGACTTTCTCATTTTGGTTTTTTAGATTCCAAATCAGAGCTGTTGTCAAAACAGTGGACATTGTTTAGCATATTGATGATTAGTTTGACAAAAGATCAAAACAGAAGCTGTCTATTTAACTGTTCACGAGAAGATCACAGTTTAATTCAGCAATTCTTGTGCAGCATATTGGCAGAATTTTTAAGAAGGTCAGAAGGCCAAAAGCTACTAATTGATTCTTCTGCTTACCATGGCTAATTCTGGACTTGCACTGTCAACAGAAAGCTGATAAATTCTTCTTAGGTTCTAAAGAACAATGCTCTCATATACCCAGAGGGATTTTACCTGTAATATCCAGGAACTGGCCAGTTCATCTGCAGCATTTACTCATATGGCACCCTACTTTTCTTTACTAATACACAAAACTGCAATGAGAAGCTGCAGAGAGCTTTATTTTTTGTAAGTCTTCTCTAAATAAATGTTCATATGATTATATGGGCATGAGCTATAGTTTGACAAAGTTAGATATAATATAGAACCCAAATAGAAGTACAGCTTATAAAAATCAATGATCTTTTTATAAAAAGGATGAAAGTCAATGACTTAAACTTTAAGGGGAAAAAGAAATCTTATTATTGTCCTTAGAAAAAAATAATTTAATTTTTATTTAAAATACATCCCGAAAATCATTTTGTCAATTGTTTTTAAAATATTATAATTTTCTTTTATAATATATTATAATATAA
>JAQZBX010050416.1:0-19661 GCA_029593785.1 Cabassous unicinctus | reverse complement strand
TTTTCCTTTCAGCTTGCAGAACTCCCATTAATATTTCTTGAAGGACAAGTTTCTTATTGACAAACTCTCTTAACTTCTGTTTATCTGTGAATATTTTGAACTCTCCCTCATTTTTGAATGCCAGCTTTGATGGATAGATAATTCTTGGCTGGAACTTTTTTCTTTTAGCACCTTAACTATATCATACCACTGCCTTCTTGCCTGCATGGTTTCAGATGAGAAATCCGGACTTAACCTTATCAAGCTTCACTTGTATGTGATGGATCTCTTTTCTCTTGCTGCTTTCAGTATTCTCTCTTTCACCTGAACATTGGACAATTTGACAATTATATGTTTTGGGCTGGAGAGAAGGTTAGCATTCTGTTTCTTTTTGATCTTCTGTGTAGTTGTTCTGTCTATTATAGTGAGTGGCATTTTGAAGTCTCAAATATTGTTATAGAAGTTTCTATTTCTCCCTTCAGTTTTGCCAGAATTTGCCTCATAGATTTTGGAGGCAGCCTGGTTAGGTGCATAGATATTTATTATTGTTATTCCTTCTCAGTAGATTTTACTTTTGATTAGTATATAATAGCTTTTTGCATCTCATAACATTTTTGCATTTAAAGTCTGTTTTGTTTGATATTAATATAACTATCCCTGTTCATTTTTTGTTACTTCTTGCTTGTAATATCTTTTTCCAACCTTTCACTTTAAGCTTATTTAAAGCCATGATTTAAGGTGAGTCCCCTGTAGTCAGCATACAGATGGCTTGTGTTTTTTTAATCCAGTGTGTCAGCCTGTGTCTTTTGATTAGGGTGTTTGATCCATTAACTTTCAATGTTATTACTGTAAAGGTATTACTTACATTGACCATTTTATCCTTTGGTTTTTATGTGTTATATCCTAATTTTGCCTGTCTTTTAACTATTTGGTAACTTTCTGATATTCTTCATTTCTAAACTCTCCCCCAGACTTCTCTTTCCTGTCTTTTCTTTCCAGGCTCCATAATTCACTTTAGTATTTCTTTAAAGCTATCCTCTTGTATACTAACTCAGTTTCTGTTTAACTGTGAATATTTTAAACTCACCCTCATTATTGTAGATGACTTTTGCCATATCAAGAATTCTTGGCTTGCAGTTTTTCTCTTTCAATACCTTAAATATATCATAACACTGCCTTCTCTCCTTCATGGTTTCTAATGAGAAATCACATTAATACTTAACGAATGTCCTTTGGGTGTGATGGATCACTTTTCACTGCTGCTTTCAGAATTCATTTTTTATTTTTGGCATTTGGCATTCTGAATAATATTTATCTCAGAAAGGTCTATTTTAATGTATTGTTTGAATTACTTTGTGCTTCTTGGATATGCATATTACATTTTTTCATAAGAGGTGGGAAATTTTCAACCATTATTGCCCAAATATTCTTTCTTCCCCTTTCTCTTTTTTTGTTCCTTCTGGATCATCCATGACATATATGTTGGTACACTCCATGCTATCATTCAATTCCCTGAGCCTCTGTTCAGTTTTTTCCATTCTTTTCTTTATCTGGTCTTCTGTCTTTTCAATTTCAGCTATTCTGTTCAATTCACTGATTCTTTCCTCTGCCATTTCAGATCTGTTGTTGCATGCCTCTAATGTATTTTAAGCCCATCCATTGTGTCTTTCATATCCATAAGCTCTCTTATTTTTCTATTCAAGCTCCAAATTCTTCTTTGTGCTCACTTAGTGTTTTCTTAAAATCCTCATCTCTTTAGCTATATTTTCCTTCAAATCCTTCAAATGATTTAGGAAATGTGTTTTAACTTCTTTATTAGTTTTCTCAAATCCTGTGTCTCATCTGGTGTTTTCATTTTTTCATTTAACTGGGCCATATCTCCCTATTTCTTAATATAGCTTGTAATTTTTGCTGAAGTCTCGGCATCTTATTATGGTACCTTTACTCTGAGCATCAGTTTTTCTCTGTTACTTATGGCTTTATTTTTGTGTGGCTTTGTGTTAAGATTCTTCTTTGAGTCTTTGATCAATTTATCCTAGGGCTTTAAATTTGCCCTAACTTAACTGATCACAGTTTGGACCAGGGACCCACTAATAAGGTACTGTCCAGTTTCCAAGGGCCTTGGGGAAAAGTGAAGGCATCAAAAAGCCTCTTTAAAAAAAAACAACAGGATGTGTATATCCATTGCAGGTGATGTGCCACACTAATGAAAGATGTTTATGTAGGATGTTATGGGAGGTGTGGGAGGTGGGGAACATGGGAATCCCTGTAATTTTTGTGTAACATTTATGTAATCTAAGCATCTTTAAAAAAAAAAAATTCTCTGACATGAATGTTTCTGCCCTGCCCATAGAAGGCGTTCTTCAGCAAACCTGTCCACTCAAAACCTAGGGGAAATTGTGTTGTCTGAAATCATGACTGGGAAGGCATTCCCAAGTCATGTCAGGTAAGACCCTCTTCCAAGCAGGCTATTTGGAGAAAAGTCTTGCATTTCAAACTTGCTGATTTGAAGCCAATTGCTACGCTCTGTGCATCCTCCCTCTTCCAAAGAAGGAAAGAGATTTCACTTCCCTATATATAAGGGATGACAGCCATTCCCAGTCAGTTAGGAGTGTATTAATGAAGCCCAGGTATCCTTAGTTCTCTGTTGGTGCCCAAGGAAAGGCAATGGTATGGACATACCTGGCTAGGAAGTGTGGAAACCATGGGATCTCATAGACCAAATTCACCTGTGATAAGCTGGATCAGCAGTGATCTGTGCTCTGCCCTCTCCCCTTTCCTGGGGAAGTGGATCCCTGTGGCCTTATCAGTCCACAGTCACCTCCTGAGAATCAGAGGCACAGATGCAGTCTGCTCTGAGAGTGGGGATTGGGCACCAGCAGCAGCAGCTGCTAGGAATTCTCACAGATCCTGACGACAGTGTCTCCTCATTGACCCTTTCTGTTCTGGGTGCTGCCTAGTCTTACCCAGGTATCCAGAAAGTTGTTTCAGAAAGTTTTTGCCTATCTTCTAGGTATTTTTCTGGAACAGAAGTGATTGCTGTAACTCTATATTCCTCCATAATCCTGGAAGTCTTTGCCCCAAATCTGTTGAGGTATGTGTCATTTCTCAGAAATTGTTACTTTATTTGGTCAACCTCTTATTTTACTAAATTGTGGATGTGTTATTCTAAGCTTAAGAATTAATAATGTCATTCTTTCCTGGTTTGGTTTTCTTCTCTTGATTTTATGAGTTTTAAAATGTTACATATAACACCATACATTTAAATAAATACAAATGTATTAAAAATGACTATATAGTCCAAAATGATCTCTCCTGTTAAATACTCTGGTGAAGCATTCCAATTCCTACTTCCTCAAGCTTTTCAGGGCAGGGAGCTTAAAAGAAACCTGAGTTTCTTTTTTCCTGTACATGAATCATCAATATTACTATTCTCATATTATATTGTTTTGTCTTAAAAATAAAAATATACATATAATATAAAATATAAAAATAAAATAAAAATAAAAATAAATTAAAATGTACATATAATATAAAAAATAAAAATATACATATAATAAATAGAGTACACGCTTTAGATTTTGACATAATGTAGATCATGTGTGCCAATTTCTATTAGCATGAAAAAGAAATCTTCCTCCAAAAACTACCTCTGTGATGCTATGAATTCAAACCCTTAGCCATCCTTAGCCATGGGAACCATTCATGTGTTTTTGACCTAATAGCATTGCCAAGGCAGGAATATAATATAAATGGAATCAAATAGAAATTAGCATTTAGAGCCCGATCTTATCCTAGCATAATAAAATTGAGATCCCTATGAAAATGTCACATTTGCTTTAGAGCTATAGAGAAGCTTCTTCAGCAATGTCTTTTCAAACACAATGTATCATTGTTACTTAATTCAAAGAAATTTATATTTTTCTTTTTATTTGAGGGAGGGAGCTTAGAGAGCTAAGTAAAATGTAATTTGCCAATTACAATGCAAATTCTATGAAACAAGATTGACACAAGAAGATAAAGAGCAACTAATGTGGAGATTTATTCATGATTTTGGAGATGACATGATTCTATTAGTATTGAATTCAAAACCTTTTCACAAGTATATTTATCTCACTTGAATAGTGAAGAGAATCTCATCAGTCAGAAATGATCAGGAAGGGCAGTTGAGGCAGACAAATACCAAGGGCAAGAGAATGGCTGAATGACAACATGTGATATTTTGAAATCATACAGTAAAAGGGTAGGGTGAACAATAAAGTGTAGGGTGTAAGGTGTTGGGTGTATAAGCCTCAACTTCCTAACACTTCAAATGAAAGTAATAAGATGGATGAGTTCCAAGACCCATTTTTTGCTCTAGTAGTTTGTACTTGAATCCAACACTACTAAATGTGTGCAAGGCTCAGAAAGTCTCTGGATTGACTTCTCCATGATATGAAACAAATAATAGATTATCTAAAGTGTGTGTAATAAATGTTTTCTTGCAATGTTGAGCAATTAGAGCAATTTACAAAGCATGTGTAAGTAAAGTTGAATTTTCTCTGTTAGGTGTTTGAATCTGAGGGGATGAAGTAATTAATATTTTTAGCACATATTTTGGCAAACTTCTTCATCAGAAACCAGGTGTTTCACCAGGATCACAGAACCAGTTGAATGCTAGGGTTCTTCTTCTGGCCTTTATTCCAAATTCCCTAATGAACCTGCTGAATAACTTTGTCTATTCACAACATTGACCTATAGTCCACATCAGTAAAAGCCAAGGTTTTGCTAAGATCAGTTTAATTTTTCTAGTGATTTTTTCCCACCTTGGTGGAAATGTGTACCAATAAGCACAATCTGCCTGCCAGTCTGGAAATTGCAAGAAGAAAAACCCCTTTAAGTGCCCTCTTTACCCCATTCCTTGGGAAAAAATCTTTGCCCCATTAGTGAGTCCCTGTGCTGATTTTGATAATTTAAGCTGGGCAATTTTAAGGGCTTGGAATAAGTTAAACCAAATATTAAAACAAAACTGTGAAATAAAACACAAAGTAAGAGAGAGAAATTGGCCATCAAAGTAAATTCACCAACATATTCAGATGCCTAGACATCAAAAGATTACAAGCTATACTATGAAACAGGAAGAGATGACCCACCCAAAGGAATAAACCAATATCCTGAAGAGATGTAGGATTTAAGACAATTAATCAACGATAAACACAAATTCTTCTAAATAAATACAAAGAATTGGAAGAAAATATGACCATAGAGAAAAAACATATTAAGAAGACAATTGGTGAGCATAAAGAATTATTTAAAAGACTGCAAAGAAAAGCAGCAGAGACCATGGGAATGAAAGACATGATAGATGGGATTAAAAATACCTTAGACCATGTGCAGGGAGGACTTTGAAGTCTCTTAGCCACATGAACTCATTTTCCTTACATTTTCCCCCTTATATTCAAGGTCTTTTTCCAGTCGTATTACCAGTTGGCACTTGGTATTAATCCCTCATTGCCAGGGAGACTCATCCCTGGGAGTCATGTCCCACGCTGGAGGGAAGGTAATGCATTCATATGCTGAATTTGGCTTAGAGAGAGGCCACATTTGAGCAACAAGGAAGCTCTCAGGTGGCAACCCTTAGGCACTCCATAACAGTAAGCTAAGTTTCAATTATAAGAGCAAAGACTCATAAGGCTATTCATCAATAACAAGAACCCAACAGTGGACCCTCCTCCTTTGCTAGACACTGCCCCTGCACTTGGGAGACTGTTGCTGCTCCCTTGGAGAATTTGGCAGAGCTCTCCAGGCTGGGAATTCAGTATTCCCGCATTTATTGAGTGATTGTCTACGCACTGTGACCATGCCCCACCCTTTATCATTTGAACAATTTTATATATCTTTCATGTATATTCAGGTGAACTTCCTCCCATGAAACCCCCATCCCAGACACCCCCCACCAATGACCTTCTTCTGCCACCTCTGTAACTCTTCTGTGATCCAAACCTTCCTTGAAGATGAAGCCCATATAATAGCCAAATACAATTAATAGGAAAATGATATAATAAAGATAAGTTTAAATATAAGAGATAAAATACATGGAAACTTAAAAATAACACTAGAAATAAAATAAAATTAAAGGACTGGGATATTCAAAAAATAATTTTTTAAAACACTTTTCATTTTATCACTGCATTATCGGGTGTCCAGTCTGTACTGTAGCACCTGTCTCCTCTCACTCCCCAGTGTCTCCCGAATTTTCATTTAATTTTCAAAGAAGTTTTAGGGCACAGCAAAGTCACACATAGAACACTAGAGACTCCCATATACCCAACCTCCTTCCCCTTTCCTCACCTCATATTAGAACCTTTTTTATGTGAATGATAACATTGTTATAACTGTTATACAGAGAGTGAAGCATAACTACTAAACATTGTCAATGGTTTACAGTATAGTTTACAATTTAGATAGCACAGTTTAATAATTTTTGTTGATATTTACCATGTCCTGTGTCCATCAATGTAAGGTAATGAAAAACATTTCCTCTGACCACTAAATAGCCCTGTTTGATCTTTTCTGTTCCTTCCTCCCCTTCCCCCTGAGGCACATGACATCCCCCTGTCTTGACTCATTGGATGACAAGATTCATAGTTACATGCAACAAGTGGTCTTGACATACTGATTATTGTCCTCCCCTATTAGGATCCACCCTTGCTCCTAAGAGACATCCACCTGTCTGTTCCTGGGTGAATCAGTCCTCCCAAAGATGGGGATCCATCTCCTTCCCACTCACCATATGGGTCTCCACTCCATGACACAGCACATTATGACAGGATGAACACTCATACACTTCCCAGAAGCCTACTCCAGATGAACCACTTCCTGAATGTTCCCCCAACCTACACCCTAAACCAGTGACACTACCTTGTCATACTGCCATAAGAGCATTCCCACTCCTGCACTTTCAACATCATATTCAAACCTATATGTGATGCTGGAGTTTGTAGGTATACTTCCAGAGACTGGAGCATCTGGCCTGCCCATGTGCCAGCTGTGCTTGGAATCTCCATGGAGTTGCAACTCTTAATCTACAGCTCAATGTACTCACCCAAGTCACCTGGTGAGGAGACAATGATGGACAACAGCCATCCCAGGGAATGGAGAGAGCCTGCAGCTGCAGGCAGGATAATCCCATCCACCATACCCATGGGATATAAGCCCCCTCTCACTTGGAGGTGGAGCAGACATCACCATCCCAAACTCCTCAGGGTTGGGGGAAGAGCTATGGACTAGAGTGGACTTAATGGTATTGTGTAGTAGACATAATTCAAGCAATGGAACAAATTAAAACAGTGAGTTGGAGCCAGTGACCACTGGATGCTTTTGGGGCACGGAAGGGAAAAGCAGTTGTAATACAGGTGCTTTTTCAGGACTTGGGAATTATCCTGAGTGACATTACAATGACAGATATAGGCCATTTTATATCAGCATATAACATGCAGAACTGTGTGGGAGAGAATGTGATCTATGGTGTGAACTATGGTCCATGCTTAGTGGCAAAGCCCCTGGATGTGTATGTCCATTGCAGGTGATGCCACACTAATGTAAGATGTTTATGTGGGATGTTATGGGAGGTGTGGGAGTTAGGGAACACGGTAATCCTTGTAATTTTTGTGTAACATTTATGTAATCTAAGCATCTTTTAAAATAAAAAAAAATAGAATATGGCAAAAAAAAATGCTTTAGAGGCACATAAGGGTAGATTTAAATTGTTGGAAAATAGAATTAGTGACTTCAGAGACAGAACATCCAAATTGAAAAACACAGGAGAACAGAAAGAGAATAGAATGGAAAATATGGAACATAGTCTCAGGGAATTGAATGGCAATGCAAAACAAAGAACCATATGTGTTATAGGTGTCCCAGAAGGAGAAGAGAATGGAAAAGGAGCAGAAAGTATATTTGAGGAAATAATGACCAAAAATTTCTGAACCCTTATGAAAGATATAAATATCTATATCCAGGAAGGACAATGCACCCCAAGGAGAATAAATCTGAATAGACCTACCCCAGGGCACCTACTATTCAGAATGAAAAATAGAGATAAAGAAAGGATCCTGAAATCACCAAGAGAAAAGCAAAGCATCACACACAAAGAAACTCAATAAAATTAAGTGCCAACTGCTAATTAGAAACAGTGGAGGCAAGAAGAAAGTAGTGTGATGTACTTAAGGTCCTGAAAGAGAAAACTGCCAGCCAAGAATTCTGTACCTGGCAAAACTGTCCTTCAAGAATCAGTGTCATTTCAAAGTCTTCAAAGACAAATTAGAACTGATAGAGTATGTTACTTAAAGACCAAAATTAAAGAGATAGTAAAGGGATAGCTGCAGCCAGCTTAAAAGGAAAAACAAAGGCATGAAACTTGGAGAAGAGTTTAGAAATAAGAGTATTAACAAGGGTAAATTACAGGGTAAGAAGGGAGACAAAGTAAGATATGAAAACAGAAAGCTAAATGACAAAACGGATGAAGTAAGTAATGCCTTTACAGTAATAACACTTAATGTTGATGACTTGAACTCCCCAATCAAAAGTCATAGACTGATAGAATGGATTAAAAAATATTTTCCACCTATATTCTGTCTACAAGAGACGCACCTCAGATGTAAGTACACAATTAGGTTAAAAGTGAAAGCTTGGAAAAAGATATTCCATGCAAATACTAACTAAAAAAGAGCTGAAGTTGTGATACCAATTTCAGAGAAAATAGAGAGCTTGAAAAATATGATAAATCAGCTATACCTAATATACATGTATAGAGCACTGCACCAAAGAACAGTTGGATATACATTCTTTTCAAGTGCTCATGGATCCTTCTCCAGGATAGACCATATGTTGGGTCATAAGATAACACTCAATAAATTTAAAAAGATTGAAATTACACAAAACACTTTCTTTGATCCTAACAGAATAGAGCTGGAAATCAATAATGGATGGAAAAGGGGAAAAGTCATAAATATATGGAGATTAAAGAGCACACTTTAAATAATCAGTGGGTCAAAGCAGAAATTGCAAGAGAAACCAGAAAATGTCTTGAGATGAAAGAAAATGAGAACACAATACATCAAAACGTATGGGACTCCACAAAGGCAGTGATGGGAGAGAAATTTATAGCTCTCAATGCTTACATTAAAAAAGAAGAAAGCTAAAATTGAAGACCTAACTGAACATCTGATAGAACTAGAAATAATAGATGAGTTCAGCAAAGTGGCGAGATACAAAGTTAATACACAAAAATCAATTGAGTTTCTATACACTACTGAAGTGCAATCAGAAGAGGAAATCAGAAAAAAGTTCCACATATAATAGCGAATAAAAGAATCAAATATTTAAAAATAAACTTATCTTAAGACATCAAGCACCTGTATTCAGAAAATTATAAAATATTGCTAAATGAAGCAGAAGAGATAATTAAATGGAAGGATATTGGGTGTTCATGGATTGGAAGACTAAGTATCATTAAGATATCAATTCTACACCAATTGATTTACAGATTCAATGCAATCCCAATAAAAATCCCAACAGCCTGTTTTTGCAGGAATGGAAAAGTGAATTATCAAATGTATTTGGATGGGTAAGGGGTCCCAAATATAAAAAAAATCTTTAAAAAGAACTAAATTGGAGGACTCTCACTTCCAGACTTAAAATCATATTTCTTAGCTACAATGGTAAAAAGAGCATGGTACTGACATAAAAATAGACAGATTGACCATTGGAACCAAATCAAGAACTCAGAAATAGACCTTCACATCTGCAGTCAAGTGATTCTTGACAAGGCTGTTAAGCCCTCCCAGCTGGGCCAGAACAGTCTGTTCAACAAATGGTGCTGGGAGAACTGGATAGCCCTATCCAAAATAAAGAAAAAAGCCTTCTATCTCACATCTTATACAAAAGTTAACTCAAACTGGATCAAAGATCTAAATATAAAAGCTACAAACATAAACCTCCTAGATGAAAATTTAGGAAAACTTCTTCATGAACTTGTGGTAGGCAGTAGTTTCATAAACCTTTCACCCAAATCATGAGCAACAACAAAAATTTGATAAATGGGACTTATTCAAAATTAAACACTTTTGCACGATAAAGGACTTTCTCAAAAGAATGAAAAGTCAGCTGGCTCAATGGGAGATATATTTGGCAATCACATATCTAATAAGGGTTTAATATCCGTGATATATAAAGATGATACAACTCAACAATAAAAAGACAAACTATACAATTAAAAAATGAGCAAAAGTTTGAAAAAACAATTGTGCAAAGAAGAAATACAAATGGCTTAAAAAACCCTGAAAAAAATGTTCAACATCACTAGCAATTAGAGAAATGCAAATCAAACTACATTTGAGATGCCATTTCACCCCTACTAGACAGGCCACTATAAAAAATCAGAAAATGATAAGTGTTGGAGAGGATGTGAAGAGATAGGAATGCTTATTCACTGTTTGTGGGAATGTAGAATGGTACAGCCACTGTGGAGGACTCTTTGGCAGTTCCTAAGGAAGTTGAAAATAGACTTGCCATGTGACCCAGAAATATCATTATTAAGTATATAGCCAGAAGAACTTAAAGTAGTGACAGAAACAGAAATCTGCACAACAATATTCATAGCAGTGTTATTCATGATTGACAAATTTGTTAACAACCCAGGCATCCTTCAAATGAAGAATGGATAAACAAATTGTGGTGTATAAACACAATGGAATATTATGCAGCAGTAAGAAGAAATGAAGTCGTGAAGTATATCACAACATGGATGACCTGGACGACATTATGTTGAGTGAAGCCAGTCAGATACAAAAGGACAAATACCGTATGACTGATAGCACTTTTATGAACTAAATATATTGTGTCAATTCATGGAGTTAATTATCAGAATATAGGTCAACAGAAAATAGAATGAGGGTAAAGAATGGAAAGCTGAGGGGTAATCTGTGCAGAATAAGTAAAAACAAAAAAGATTGTGTGTAATCTTTGGAAATGAATAGGAATCTTGAAAGTACATCATAGTGTTTGTAACTATCAGAGCTATTATATGGGTGTGACATGGTGGAAAGGGTAAGTCTAAAGTAATATATATTACTAGAAGGTCAGCTAAAAAATGAAACAAGGAACTGTATAACATAGTGAAATCTTATGTAAAAGTAGAATATAGGTGGTATTGCATCTATAAGACTGTTTTTACAAAATATAATTACAAATAAACATATAGAAACAGAACAGCAGCTATGTATGGCAGGGAAAGCATAGAAAGATTGACAGTTGATGAGTTTTTTGTTTATTTGTTATTTGTTTATTATTATTATTAAATTAATGAAAATGCTCTAAAAATGATTGAAGTCATGACTGCACAGCTATGTAATTATACTTAATACCATTGATTGTACACTTTGGATTGATTTATATAATAGGTATCCAAATTTGATTTGTTAAAAAAAGGGAAAAAAAAACAACTTAGGACCTACAGCATATTTTCTTCTTTCTAATTGATTAGGCTAAATGTGTTTTTAGTATATAAGTTAATTAATGAATTTTTTTTTGTAATTTTATAGAATTAAATACCTAAGGGAGTTTTCCATAATATAGATATTGTAATCTTCATAGAAATATATTTTTTTTATGTTTTATTGAACCTCAGTGAATTAGATAAGTATTTAATTTTGTGTGAGTAAATTTTTCCAGCATTAATTTCACAATAATTGAAATATAACATAACTAGTTAGAAATAATTGTAACTTTCAAGTCTGTTTCTGAATATATGAGGCATGATTTTTTAAAAGTGAAGAAATAACTTAAATATTACAACAATAAATGTTGGGTGAATTTAGAAATTACAGAAAAAAAAAAACACAACAAAACAAAAATACTCCAAGCTACACTTAATGAGTTAATGTCACCCAAAGTTCAGTGATTTATTTTTTTTGGAGATGGTATTTTGCAACTTTTTGTTTCTTTTCAAAATGTTATATTGTTCACAATATTCTTTGTAGTTCAAAGATTTCTAAATTTTCTTCAGTGCAATAAAGTTTTCATAAGTATTCTACACTTTGTTATTTACAATGAATGTTCTTGAATTTAAGAATATTTTTTAATTTGTTTTATTTGTATTGCTTTCATGGTTTCATTTTTTCCTCTTAAACCTTGGATCTCATATTTTAAATAAATGAGTTAGAAATCAAGAGTTATTTACTTTTGCTGAAAGATTACCCATGGGATATAAGCCCCCTATCAATCAGAAAGAGAGTGGGCATCACCATCACAAAATTCTCAAGATTGAGGAATGACCATATGTAAGGGGGGAATGAAAATATGGACTTAAGATAACTAATAATTATTCTAGCAATGGTAGAACTTGTATCATTGATATAAAGGCAGTGGCCAACAGAAGTTTTTAGGGGATGGAGAGGAAATATTATGTGTAACATGGGTAGTTTGCGGACACTGGATTTGTCCTACATGACATTGTAATGAGGGATACATTTGACCACACATTTTGTCAAAATCTATAAAACTGCGTGTTGCAAAATTTAAACTATAATGTAAACAATAGTCCATGGTTAGTACCAATGCTTCAACACATATTCCTCAATTGTAACAAATGTACCACACTAATGAAAGATGTAGTTAATATGGGAAACTGTAGAAGGGGGAGGAGATGAGGTATATAGGAATCCCTTGTATTTTTTATGTAATATTTATGTAATTTAATGCTTCTTTAAAAATAAAAAAATAACTCAATAAAAATTTCATAGTGTTCAATTTTCCAATTACATGTAATGTTACATTTCCCACATAACTGCAATTTGTGTTCAGATTCATTTCCAATGAGATTAGAAATTGTCAGTGCTTCACTACATATTCTAAAACTTTTATGGCTATTCATTCTGATAAATTTTCCTTAGTTTTTTTTTTTTTTTTTTGGTGATTCTTCTTGAAGATAAGTCAAGTATCAATTGCTTAATTTTTCCCTGAACTACAGACAAACCTATCAGTTTTTTACTTGTTTATTAAAATCATTCTAGATTAACTTTGGGAACTTATCATTATTTTAGTGTTGTTTCATAGCCACAAAAATGCATATGTCTATATTTAACTATGAACTACTTTATATATTCATTAGAGTTTCCTTGTCTATACACTGTATATTTATTTTATACTTGTCTTTAGGTATTTCAACTTTTTAATTATGATTTATATAATTTTAGATGTTAATCTTTGTTTCCTTGATTTTTGCCTTCTATTTTCATTTATTTATGCTGTCTGTATAATGACCAAGTAAAAATCTTTATCACAAAGTTTAAAAACTATCCATTTATATTTGCCATTACTTTGGAAACCTTAAACTCTGGAGAAGAGAGTATAGTTGAAAAGTGAATAAAATATCTTCAGGGAGACAACCATGAAGATGGTGGCAGAGTAAGGCACTCCTAGAGTTAGCTTGTGTTACAAGGCATTTAGAAATTAGAAATCACCCAGAGCTCTCTAAAGCACCTGTTTGGGGGCTCTGGGAAACCAGAAGAGCATCCTGCAATATCCTTGAAAGAATGGAAGGAGGAGACTGCCCATCTGCAGAGAAGATTCATAAGTAGAGAACTCCACGCCATGGAGGCCAGTGCCCATCCTCCAATGGCAACACAAGCTACCTCAGGAGCTATTCTGTGGCTGGAATTGGAGGCACCATTCCCCAAAAATTGGGGAGGAAGAGGTGGCTGGGCACCAACCTCAGCTACTCGTTAGTAAATTTGGTGGACTAAAAGTATAATTCTAAGAACAGCTAAAGCTTGAGCCTGTCCAAGTAAGAAAGAGGCTGGAACCACCATTTTAACTCCATCCCCAGCATGAGGGGAAGTGGGGTAGACTGAAAATCACTGTGCCACTAGATCTGATTGCAGCTCTACCATAAGCCCCAGCCCCATCTCCTGCAGGGAGGAAGCTAGCAAGACCTGCACCAGCCTCTCTGGGAAAATACAGGCCACGTCACAGAAGAGGGTGATCATCCCACTCTGGCAGTGCAAGCTGCCACAGGAGCTATTCTGTGGCTGAAGTTGGAAGCTTCATTTCCCAAAAACAGGGGAGGAAGAGACAGTTGGCCATGGACTTCAGCTACTGATTAGTAAATTTGGTTGGCTAAAGTAAAACCCTAAGAACAATTAAAGTTTGAACCTGTTCAAGTCAGAAAGAGTCCAGAAGCCACCATTTTGACTACACCCTCCAGCATGAGGCTGATTATAAGTGACAGTGATTGTGGAGACCAGCTTCTTTCCACCCAGATTGTACTGTAGCACTAGCCTAGGCCTCAGCCCAACCTCTGGCAGGGAGGAAGCTGGCAGGACCTGCACCAGCCTCTCCAGATAACTGCAGGTACATTTCGCTGGCACAGACTGAATTGTTGGAAGTCTACTGGAGCAAATGAAGTCATTTTGAACCCACATGACATAGATTGCTGTGACACCTGCAGCTCCAACCCCACCCTAGTGAGGGGAGGTAGGGGCATGAAGCTTCATCAGTCTCTCTGGGCAACTACAATGTAGGCTTGCAAGAACTTAAATTATTACACATAGCAGTTTGCTCTTTCCCTACCCCTGGAAAAGTAGAATGGTAGGAGAAGCTTCACTGGTCCCTGGGGCAATGTGGGCAGCTTAAGCCTCCACAGCTTATAGCAACAACTATACGCTTGGCTCCTACTACACAACCAGCAAGGTAAAAAGGGCAAGAAAGCCCTAAACTAAAGAGAGAAACTGTGCCCAGAATAAATACATCTAGTAAGCCAGATAACAAGACACCAGCACCAATTAAAAAATACAATCCATACCAAGAAATGGGAAGTATGGCCCAGTTAAAAGAACAAGATAAACCTCCAGATGACATAAAGGAGTTGAGACAACTAATCATATATTTCAAATAATTCCCCTTGATATATTCAATAAAATGGCTAAAGAGATTAAGGAGATTAAGAAGACATTGGATGAGCACAAAGAAGAATTTAAAAGCATACATAGAAAAACAGCAGATCTTACAGGAATGAAAGGTGCAATAAATTAAATTAAAAATACAATGGAATCATATAATAGCAGTTTTGAGGAGGCAGAAGAAAGGATTGGTGAACTTGAAGAAATGGCCTCTGAAAGTGAACATACTAAAGAACAGATGAAGAAAAGAATGGAAAAAATTGAACAAGGTCACAGGAAGGTAAACAACTGAAAGACAAATGCAAACATATGTGTCCAAAGGTGTCCCAGAAGGAGAGGAGAAGAGAAAAAGGCGCAGAGGAATAGTTAAAGAAATAATAGTAGAAAATTTCCCAACCCTGTTGGAGGACATATGAATATGTGTCCATGAAGCAATATGCACTCTCATCTGAATAAATCTGAATAGACCAACTCTAAGACACATACTAATCAGAATGTCAAATGCCAAAGACAAAGAATTTTGGGAGCAGCAAGAGAAAAGCAATGCATAACATATAGGGGATACCCAATAAGATTAAGTGCTGATTTCTCATCAGAAACCATGTAGGCAAGAAGACAGTGGTATGATATATTTAAGATGCTGCAAGAGAAAAACTTTCAGTCAAGAATCTTCTATTCAGCATGATTGTGTTTTAAACATGAGGGCAAGCTTAGAATATTCAAAGAGAAACAGAAACTGAGAGAGTTGTAACCAAGAGAACTGCTTTGCAAGAAATACTAAAGGGTGTGCTACAGTTTGAAAAGAAAGACAGGAGAGAGAGGCTTTGAAGAGAGTCTAGAAATGAACATTATATCAGTGAAATTAACCAAAAGTCTCCAAAGAGTGGTAACAATAAAATATGATAGATAAAACCCAAAGGTCTAACTGGGTGTAATAAGAACTTCCTTTAAAGTAATAACATTGAATGTTAATGGATTAAATTCCCCTATCAAAAGACACAGACTGGCAGAATGGTTAAGGGAATATGAGCCACCTATAAGCTCTCTGAAAGAGACTCACTTTAGACCAATGATACCAATAGATTGAAAGTGAAAGGCTGGAAAAATAAATTCCATGCATGCAATAAAAAAAAAAATCCAAAGTACCTATACTTATATCAGGTGAAATAAACTTTAAAAGTCACTAGTAATGCACAACCTAAAGAAGTTAGGGAAAAAATTCCATTTACAATAGTGACTAAAAGAATAAAATATTTAGGATAAACTTAAGCAATGATATAAAGCACTTGTATTTAGAAATCTACAATGCATTGTTAAAAGAAATTTTAAAAAGACCTAAATAATTGGAAGAACACTCAATGCTCATGGATTGAAAGACTAAATATCAGTATGATGTCAATTCTACCCAAATTGATATACAGATTCAATGCAATTCTGATAAAAATTCCACCAGAATTTTAAAAATAAACAGAGAACACAATTATCAAATTTATTTGGAAGGGTAAGGGGTCCTGAATAGCCAGAAACATCTTTAAAAGGAAAAGCAAAGTTGGTGGACTCTCACTTCCAGACTTTAAATCATATTATTTAGCTACAGTGGTAAAAACAGTATGGTACTTGCATAAAGACAGACACATAGACCAATGGTGCCAAATTGATAGTTCAGAAACAGACCTTTACATCTATCCTCCCAGCTTGGGCAGAACTGTCCATTCAACAAATGGTGCTGAGAGAACTGGGTATTCATAGCCAAAAGAAAAAAAGAGGACCCCTATTTCACATGTTCTGCAAAAATGAACTCAAAATGGATCAAAATCCTAAATATAAAAGCAAGAACCATAAAGCTTCTAGAAGAAACTGTAGGCAAACATCTTCAAGACCTGATGGTAGGTGGTGCATTCTTAGAGGAGATAAGAGGAGGACTGAGAAGGACTACTGATGCTTAATGTATGTAGCAGTTTTAATTGATTTGATTGCAAATGTGTGGAAAGGTATACAGTTGATGATAACAAATTATAGTAACAACTGGTTTATAAATGGGAATGTGGCTGGAAAAGGTAGAGCATGGATGTAAATAACAACTGAAAGAAAGCTAGAGAATAATCTAGGGACTGAATAACACAGTAAACCTAGAGGTAGATTAGAATGGTGGTTGATGGTACAGATGCAAGAGTGTCCTTTGTGAGCTAGTAGAGCAGATATATGTCACTATTGCAGGATAATGGGAATGTGGAGAAGCATGGGTCAAATACAGCTGGAATGACATATAGATTGTGGTAAACAGCGATACTGTAATATTCATACATCTATGTCAAAGATGTGGAAGTTTGATATTATTCCAAAAAGAAATATTGATTATGTTTATAAATTGATCTGTTCCTCTGGGCACGATACCCTTTCATTGTATAAGATTCAGCAGAAATGCCTTTGATTACATTTTGTCAAGATTAAGATTTTGATTCAACCACATCATTAGAGCAACAGGGATGAGTCCCTGCCCCCTTGGGAACCTGATAAAAGACTCTTATAGGGAAGTGGATACACAGGAGAAGTAGATACGCATGACATGGCAGAGAAGAGAACTTGGTTTTGACACTGGGTCCCCAGGGAGAGTTGAGTCATTCACCTGATAGTTTACAGCTGACTTTGTGTAGAGACTAAAGTAGCTGAGCCCAGAAAGAAATGAACCCCAGGAAGAGAGACAAACTTATGCCAGCCTACAGCTGAGATTGGAAGAAGCTGGACCCACAGAACCTTAAAAAGGAAGAATAAGGCTGAAATCTCATATACGTTGCCCGCCATCCTGTGTGACACATGGCAACAGACTTTGGGTGAGAAAGTACCTCTTATGGTACCTTGAGTTGGACTCTTTAGGGACCTGTAACTGTAAGTTTATACCCCAAATAAATACCTCTATAAAAGCCAACAAATTTCTCATTCTTTGCATCAACACCCCTTTGGCTAATACAGATGTACTGTGTTGATAATGGGGGAGTAGGGAAATAGTGTGCAATGTATGCTAAGGACCATGGTTAGTGGTAATAGTCTGATGATATTATCTCATAATCTGTAAGAAATGTTCCACCATGGTGTGGTGTGTTGATAGAGGGTGTTGTATGGAAATTCTGCATATTTGCATGATTTTTTGTAAGTTCACAACTTCTATAATAAAAATATATTTTAAAAAATAAGAGGGTGGGTTGGGGGAAAAATACATTAAATGTAAGGTATGGGCTATAGTTAGTAGTAAGATTTTGGTGATATTCTTTCATAATATGTAACAAATGTCTCATAGCAATGCAAGGTGTTCGTGGTGGGTTGATGTATGGGGCCTCTGTATGACGTTATGCATGTTTGATTTTTAAGTTCACAACTTTTGCTATACAATTACTGTTTATATATGTTCATGTATAAATGATCAAAAAATAATAATAATAGGGTGGTTTGGGGGCGAAATACACCAAATGTAAGATACTTTGGTTAGTAGTAATATTTTGAGGATGATATTTCATCATTAGTTAAAAATGTTTGATAACAATGCCAGGTATTGGTGGTAGGGTAAGGTATGAGAACCCTGTATGATGTTTTGTATATTTGTTTTAGAGTTCACAAGTATTAGTATACACTTATTTTTATGTATATGTATGAGTGATATAATTCAATAAATTTTTTAAAAAGCAAAAATAATATCTTCAGAGGGATGAGGAGATCAGTTTATTCCCCTCCAAGTGTCACCCACACCAAGACCAAGACAAACGAATATACACATCCAAAACTCCCCAGAATTTAGGAAGGGGAAGAGAATGAGTTTGAGAAGGGTGTTGTGGTGAGGAACTGGAGAAGGACTGGCTGTAGTTAGATAGGTGTAGATAGGTGTAGGTACAAATTCAAAGATTTAGCTTTATGACAGTTTTCCATGCTTGACATGACTGTGGAACAACAGCAAGCTGAGGAACCTGAAGATCATGGTTACCCATCATTGGGTGTTGCAGTGTATAAGCTCAAGTGCAGAAATCTACACCCTTGACAAAGCTTCAGTAGAATGAGTCCCGTCCCCAATATTTTAATAATTTATTTTTAGAAACAAGTTAAAACATTTTCAGGAGCAATTTACCTTTCAACTTAAAAATGAATTATGACAAAGGAAGAGATATAATTGTCCTTTTGTCTGATTGCTGCCCCTATTATGCCTAAAACAAACTTCATATTCCACATGTCTAGGCAAACCTGTGGCTGGAACCCCAGCACACAGAGCTCTTCAGACCAGCCTCTGCTGATGTTACTCTCTTTCCCCTCAGACAAAGGCTCCAAGAATGGAATTCCTCATGACATATATCAGATGATGGACAAGATTTTAGGACTGAGACTACCAGAGAAAAACTAGGAACCCTCAAGAGTTAACCCACATCTGAAAAAGACTGGGTGGTGTGGATTCCATCCTCAGGGCCACTTTGGGTACATGCAGCCATGGCCAAAAGTGTCATGTCCACATGATGGAAGGATCCTGGGTCACTGAAAAACAAATGTAGAGACTTTCCCCAATCCACTGTCTCCACTGGAAACCCATGAAATGGGAAGGTTTTGCCAGTTCTGACTGATTTCTTACAAGTTCTTACACTAAAGCTAAACCAGGCATGGAATCCACTTGTGGAGGCCTTTTTTATTCCATACCTGTCACATTTTCTGGCAAAACATAAATGAGAGAAATGCTTCTTAGGAAGGGAGGTTACTGGGATCTTTGTA
>JAQZBX010050415.1:0-19665 GCA_029593785.1 Cabassous unicinctus | reverse complement strand
CAAAAAAAAGCAAACAAACAAGTAAACGGAAAAACCTTGGAATAGAATTATGCATTATGGTGTGGCCAACTATTACATTGGTGGCTCTCAAGGATCTGTACCTCCTGGCATTCTAATCTCCCCTCCCCATGCCCCCATACCAAGTCTGAGCTCAGCTGATGGTTTTGTCAGTGACATACTAGCAAGCATGACACAAGCAGAGGTTTGGTAAATATTTGCACATTGGGGCTTGTCTTTCGGGACATTCACTTTTGGAAGCGAGGTGCCATCTTACAAAGAACTTCAATTTTGACTACTGAATAATGAGAAGTCAAAAGAAGAGACACCCTCAAGAATCATCTTGGACATTCCAGCCCCAGCTGAGCTTCCAGCTGAATGCAGCCACATACATGTCCTCATTGCCACCATATGGAGCAGAAGAATGCTCAGCTGACCCAGCCATCCTACCAAATTATGAGAAATAGCATATCATTAATGTTTTAAATCACTGGGACTTGAGATGACTTGTTATGTAGCAATAAATAATTGACATAAAAATGGGTACCCAGAAGTAGGGTGCTTCTACAACAAAAACCTAAAACATTGGGATGGGCAGCAGGTGGAGACCTGGTAAGTAAAAAGAATACTGTTAATGGGTCTAGAAGAGCAGTAAAATTGCTGTTGGAGGCTGGAGAAAATGGATCTGTGTTGTGTATTGGGAAGGATGAAGGAGATTGCCACCTGTGGTAACTTAGAGGATAGAAAACCATATAAATTTGAGAATTTAGCCAAGGAGATTTCCAGGCAGAATACTGAATGTGCTGATTGGTGCTTTAAGTCACTTAAGATAAAGTATTGGGAGAGAGAAAAACTAAAGAGAGTATTGTTTAGTTTGCAAGCACAATTTCAAGGATGTATTTCCAGCTGAGGTCTTTCTGGGGTTGACAAGAAAACTGTTTCCAATTTCTAGGCTCTCCAGGTGGCAAAAAGATTTAAAGCAAAAAAAAAACAACCAACCAACCAAACAAAAACAAACTTTAAAGGAAGAAGTAGCCTCAGAAATAAAGATCAAATCCAGGATGCTGCCAGTAAAATGAGGCCCAAGGGTAAATATCAAATCAAACTTATGGTTATACAGCCCCTTTTTTAGACTACTGAAAGATCTAAGTGCTTCATAAATCCTTTCAGTTGGACAAAATTGATTCTAAGAATCTTAAGGGTATGTTCCCACAACACACTGATTTATCAGTCCAAAGTAGAGAAAGACCTTTCTCAAGAGATTTTTGAGTTTGGCTTTAGTCTAATGGAGTGGATTTTTAAAATTCGTTACATAGAAAGACCACAGCAATTTTAAAGGAGTTGTATCAGCATGGATTCAAAGGGATAGGTCAAAATGAGAAGTGGCCTCAGGGCCTCCAACTTACCAAGGGCAGAAAGCAGTCAGAGAGCACAACTCAGATGCAAACATGAGCCATTCCTTATAGAAAAGGAATGCCTACTCACAGGGTAGAACCAAGAACCCAGAAGACCTAAGAGTTGAGGAGAGCAATGGATTAAGGAACTTCTTCCAGGAGAACAACAAAAATTCCCTTCCCTCAAGTGAAGTGTGTCTGGACAGATTACATAATTGCTATGGAATAATAACTATATATATCCTGCTTCCCTACCACCACTGCCATTTTTGGAAAGGCAATGTCTATTATGATTATCCTTTCTCATTTTCACCATTGAATGTTAAATGTGTAGGGCAGATAACTTGTTGATTTAGTGCACAGGTCTCTGTACCTGAGGAGACATACCCAAGGGTTCTCATCTGCAGGTGAACCTGGTTTAGATGACAAGATTTTGGATGTCAAGCCTGGACTTGATGCTGAAATGAGATATTCTGTGGGCCCTGGAGAGGAGTAAGTATATTCTGAATGTAGGAGAGATGTGGTGGTTAGTTACATTGGTGGCTCCAATGATCCATGCTTCCCAGTAGTCACACCTCTGTGTAGTCCTCTCCCACACTGAATCTGGAATTTCCCTTTGACTTGTGTTGGTCAATGAGACCTTAGCAAGAATGAAGCAAGCAGTGGCTTGATAAGCACTTGCTCTCTTGTGATATTCCCTCAGGAAAGCAAGATCCCATGCTGCAAAGGGGCTCAGTCCAGACTACTGAATAATGAGAAACTATGTGGAAAGAGGCTCTGGAGGATAAAAACCATCTGGGATGTTCTATCTCCAGCTGAACTATGAGCTTGCTGCAGCCATATGAGTGAACTCAGTTATATCATGTGGAACAGAATAACTGCCTTGCTGAGTCAGTCAACGTACAGAATTGCGAGAAAAAGTAAATATTTTTTTTTGTTTAAACCAAGGATTAGCAAATTACAGACTGTGGGCCAAATTAAGCCTATCACTTGTTTACAAATAAAGTTTTATTGAAACATAGTCATGCCCATTTTTTACATATTATCTATGGCTGTTTAACACTACAATGGCAGAGTTGAGTAGTTGTAACAAAGACTATGTGGCCAAGAAAACTGAAAATGTTTACTCTTGGGCCTCTTGCAGAAAAAAAAAAATTGTCTATCCCCATTTTAAATCAATATCTTTTGCAATGGTTTATAATGCAGTAATAAATAATTGAAACAGATGGCTAAGGAGAAGTGTAAATTTTTACTAAAAGTAAGTACGTGTTACAAAAGAGGAGACTGGAGGGAAAAAAGTAAAAATGGAAAAGACAATAAAAATCCAGAGAGGGAGAGGAGATGCTGGGAGGAAATTTGATGAAATTCGATGAATGGGAAGAAGAGAAAAAAAGGGAAAGAAAATAAGAGAAGAACACATTTTCTGTGGAGTAGGTATTACAGTAAAAAAATAGTGTTTAGAATCTCAGGGTATTTTTAAGAGCTATGAAGTAATGTCTTGTTTTGTTTTGTAGATGATCACTGTTTATACTACAGTAAATGAAAGCATCAGTGCTAGTTGTTGGTAGAACATCCATTTCCCCTTCATATAACCATCAGAACTCTGATTTTATTATGGGTGTAATATGCTCAATAAAATACTACTACAAACTGCCCTCAGCTAGGAGCGGTCATGTGACCCAGTTCTGGCCAATGAGGTATAAGCAAAAGTTACTGATAGTGACTTCTGGAAAGCCCTCTGAAAGGGTACAGACAACTGGGGTTTTCTTCCTTTTTTCCTTTGCTTTTGTCATTTTATTCTTTTTTTTTTCTCAAAGATTTATTTATTTATTTATTTATTGCCCCCTTCATTGTTTTGCACTCGCCATCTGCTCTTCTGTGTCTGCTTGTCTTCTCTTTAAGTGGCAATGGGAACCAATCCTGGGACCTTCCAGAGTGGAGAGAGGCTGCTCAATCTCTTGAGCCACTTCAGCTCAAGAGAATATCAGAGAGATAAGGATATTATCTCTCTTCTGTGTCTCTTTTTGTTACATCATCTTGCTGTGCCAGCTCTCCGTGTGGCCAGCTCTCCACTCAGGCCAGCTTGCTTTTCACCAGGAGGCCCTGGGAATTGAACCCTGGACCTCCTATATAGTAGACAGGAGCCCAATCGCTTGAGCCATATCTGCTTCCCTCATTTTACTCTTTTTCCCCTGTCTAGAACATGAATATGATTCTAGTAATTGTAACTGTCATCTTGTGACCACAGAGATAGAAGGCCCAGACTGGGATGGAGAAGCATGAAGATAGAATGAGCCTAGGTCCCCAAGAGTGCCTGTGAATGGCCATATCAGCTTAGACTATCTACCTTCATCCTTTTTGTTATGTGAGAAAAATGAATCCCTTCTCTGTTTATGCCACTATTTTTCAGGTTTCTGTTACTTACAGCATAAATAAATCATAACTAAAACAGATAGCATCCTTGCCTTTCTTTAGAATCTAGCCCTATCTTCGAAAAGTTGGCAGATTGAAGCTGAAGAGTAGGGCTACAACATGAGAATTGGTTTCTTTTTCTCTCTACCTGTAATTTATTGTCAATCAAGTAGCCCCTGCTTTTATCATTTTGTCAACGATAAAGAATAACTTCGTTCTTCTGATAGTTTGGCTTCTTGGAGCCGAGAAATAGAAATTAAACTTAATTATTGGTAAAATTATATTAAGCTACTTAATCTAATATATCATAAATTGCCCTTAAATTACACATTCCTTTCAATCCACTAATAAGGTAGATTGAAGATTTTTCAAGTTTTACTCTGGAAAGATCTATGGTTCCATTAAAATGAAAACCCTGTGTCTGCTTTACCTTTTTTTTTAGCCTATAAATTGACTGATTGAATTCTGCAATGGCCTTCAAACTGACCTTCCTCCATTCGTTTTCCTTCCCCTAGCTGACCATAGTAAGGATATATACAAAGTCTACAGAACATTTTCCCTATCAGTGAATGAGATGACTATGAACTTCATAAAATTCTCAACTCGTACACTTGTAAGAGGAAGCAATAGTAGCCAATTCTTCAACTCCATAGAGAATTCTTGAATATTAGTTGATAAAAGTCACATCTTCTTTCCTGTCTATTTCCACCACAAGCTCCCTGTATTAGTCTGCCAAAGGGGTGCTAATGCAAAGCACCAGAAATCTATTGGCTTTTATAAAGGGTATTTATTTGGGGTAAAAGCTTACCAGCTCAAGGTTGCTTTCTCACCAAAGTCAGTTGTCATGTGTTGAAACAAGATGGTCGCTGATTGCTGCCTGGTCTCTCCTTTCCTTCCATGCTTCCAGTCCTCTCTCTCCAGGTTAGGGCTCGTCTCTGTGGGCTTCTTCTCTCTCAGCTGCAGGCTGGCATAAGGCTTGTCTCCCAGTGTTTCCTCTCTTCTATAGGGCTCTTTTCTTTCTGGGCTTTCTATATCAGTCTTGGCTCTCTTCCCAACAGCCTCTGTAAGCTATCAGGCAAATGGTTCCTCTCTCCCTGAGGCTGCAGGATCAAAAATGACAAAGTTCTTTCCTCTTTCATGTGTCTTCTTTATGAGTGTCTATTTATATCGGCCCTCCAAGAGGGCAGAGACTCAACCTCAGTCACACCTTACTGATGTGGTTGAATCAAAGCCCTAATCTAAACAGGTAATTTAATCAAGGACATCTCAGGTGACTCTAAAGCAATCAAAGGGAACCACACGCAGAGGAATAGGTTAGTTTATAAATATAATCTTTCTCTTTTTGGGATTCATAACTAATCTCAAACTGTCATTCTCCCCATAAACTCCAGGTTTTCCTCAGACATTTGGAAAACATTTTGTCTGGAGGAAAGTGTAAAGGCCTTTAACCTGGGAGCATAGAGCCTTAGAGAGTTGAATTCCAGAAAGATGAGTAATCGATTGGTGAAGAGTAAAATTCTCCTCCTCCTCAGCTTGTTAGAACATCTAGTCTTTGACACCTCTGAGTAGCCCATTTCAGGGCAGAAAACATGGCCTTTCTGTGTGATGTGGAGATCAACAATTCTTTTGATTATGAAGATGGTTCTTTCTATTCACATAGACTAAGCTAAGGATATGAGGAAAAGTACACAAAGGACAGAGGTCTGAGCCAACTATGCTAACTGGAGTTCTGTCTAGAAGACCCAGCCCAGTAAGTTTGAGGTTCTAAGAATGAAAGGCTTCTGGGAACCATCAAGTTTGTTAAAGCTACTTCTGGGGAGCTGCCCCAATCATGGAGATCTTCTGTCTAAAGTCTTCTCTTACTCACATATGCAGAGATCATCCACCTACCTGGTTTACTTGCCTGGAATTTTGTCTCTCTGACTTCAAATACCCCTAATAATGGCTGCCTGTCCTGACTCCTATCACACCCTCACCTGTCCACCAATAATCCTTATAATCAGTTCTCTGCCCTAATTAGTTGACATCACCTGACCTCAACTACCATTTGTTCCTGCAGAACAGCCAGAGGCAAACACACACTATCTCTGTATTCCAGCTATTGCAGTGAGTCCCTCCCACTTCAACTACAGTAACAGCCAAGAAAAAATAACATGCACCCACACACATGTATTCATGTGCTCACATGCATAGGAACAGCTCAACATGTAAAGGCTATCACATTGTTGTAAAGCTAATTCCTGGAAGTTAGAGATGATTCTGATCCCTTTTCTTCTTGTTAGAAAGCTATATTCTTAATATAAAACATTCTATTCAGTCAAATGCGGAGTTTTTCAGGAAAAAAAAAGATTTACAAAATTATTTTCTGTGCCTATATGTGTCAAAGCATTTGTGAATTCTAATAATTCCATTAAAGAAAAGAAATCAGTAGAAAAACAGTCTGGTTTTCTTTTTTCCCCCAAATGCAAACACATGCAAAAAAACCCTGAATTATTTAATTAATGAATATTTAACTTTTGGTTGATGAAATATTGTGTAGACCCAAACTAGAAGAGCTAAGGAGTGCAAAGTAGTGGTAAAAACTTAGTAGAATCTGAACACTATAGAAAAATATGAAAACTAAACTTTTATATAGAGTTAAGTAGAAGTCAAGAGATAAAAATAGATCAATCCATTTGCAAGATATGAATATGATAACAATTAGAATGGATTTTCTAAGTATTTGGATGTGGATTATAGCTAATCCAAAAATATAAAGGCAGAGATATATCTAAGCTAAATGTAAAAAAAAATCTTTGCTTATAAGTAAAGCCTAAATTTTACCAGTGTTTCAGTTAATACTTACAAAGAGAAGTAAGGCAAATTGAAAAACTCATATAAATGTGGCAGAGAAAACTGAAACACAGAAGAAAATAGATTTTCTTAAAAGGCATAATAACTAAGGGATTAAAATGAATGATAAATTTTAAAAATGAAGTACCAATTACTTTAAAAATATGTCACTAGCAAGATAAAGTAAGGAAAGGAAAATTGACAGAAAGAAACTAAGGGCAAGGAGCAAGCTTAGACAATTGGAGAATTCAGTATTCTAAGTCATCAGAATGGAGGAAATACATCTGGACCACAAAAGGAACAAAAATTAGGAGCCTGCATATGCTTAGCAATCTTGCATTTATAGCTTTACTGAACTGACCAAAACACTACCAATTTGTTTTGTTTTCTGCCATCATAATGGATAGTTACTGAACAGTTGATTGTATCACTGTGCAGTTGGTTGGATTTGGTCATTAAGATAGATGAAATGATTGGACAAAGTGTTTCATGGTCTGGTGATTTTGTTCACCTTAATGAGCCAGTTGGGTTGAATGTGCAGAAACCTGACCACCATGCAGTCTCTCCATCTCCAACTGGCATATTCTTTTCCATACACTATCCTTAGAACTGTTTCTATGCATCTCTATTTATTCAAAGTCTCAGAGAATTAAAGTGCTGCAGCTAAAGAAGGTCTAAAATTAGCACAGACCAACAATGTAACTATATTAAGACACACAAATCTGTAAACATATTGTAGATAATGAATTCATGAACACCACCTACTACTGAGATGCTTTTTAAAAAAAAGCTGCAAGATAAATTTTCCCTATGGAATTATCAAATTAAGGTTTGTAGCTCCTGGCATGCCTTCTTACAACCCCCTCCCTCCAGTATAAGTTTCGACCAAACACTAAATGTAAATCGGATTCTGGGATTCTCGCTCTGCAGGGTGTGGTGTCCTGATCTCCCAAGGGGATTCACTGGTGCTGCAAACCTCCAGGCTAGTCCCCTCTCCCATTGTGAGCCAGGGCTGCCAGAGGGTGATGAGGCCTTGAATAAGAACCTGATCCCCAGCCCTGAAGCCTGGAGATTCAGCTGTGGCTTCTGGGTTTCATGCCTTACACATATCCTTTGCTTCCTTCAGACCCAAGGGCTGGAATCCCAGGGTGAACTCTGGGTTCCTGTGGAGTTCTTAACTTAGCGCCACCAATGATATTAGGTTATAACCCTAACCCTAATACCAATGATAGTAGACCTGGCCATATTATCATACTTCTAATTTCCCACTCCTTGGTTTATGACCAGTTGTCCTGAGACAGGCTTCCCCTCCCGAGGAGTAGAGCCCCTTTCTGAACTGCAGAACATCTGACTGGGGCATGGGACCTTACCTGGCACCTGTCAGCTCTCCACTCTAAGAACTGGATCCTTGCCGCAAACTCAGGCTTCTGGCAGGGATTCTGCAACATATGGGCACATCTCCCAGAGCCATGACTGCTGCCTGCCTTGCTCCCAAGGGCTCACCCACTGCTGTGCCCATTCTAACAGATTGGACTGAGTGTCCAAGATTGCCTGAATCATGCTTGAGCTTGCTCTGTGTATTGCAGCTTGGGTTTTGCCTTTTCTAGGACCAGCTCTATAGTCCTTATTCTTTGGCTCCTGCTCTACTAGCCCTATGCTTCTAATATCTAACATACTTCTCATGCAGAACCCACACATCTCACAACCTAGGAGAAGGACCATCAAACTGGAGGCCAGGAAACCGGGCTTTCTAGCACTGTTTCAAACACTAATTAGTAATTTTGACTTTCTCGGCCTCAGTTATTGGAACTGTAAAATGAAGAGTGTAGGAGCACATAATACTGAAAGTTCCTTTTAGCTCTGATTTTCTTTAACTCTATGAAAAGTCTTAAGATTTGGTTTAGAGAGGTGAAAGAATTCTAAAATGAGGGTGTATATAGTTGGTGAGAAATATGTTTCCATTAAGATGACTCAAAGGTCAGTATTGTGAATTCCAATTTGGTTCTATTCAGTATTATATTCATGATTTAGTAGAAGGAATAAGCAGCATGCTAGTAAAATTTTCAAATTATAGTAAATTTTGAATTATTTACCAGTACTGTTAGACAAAATAATACAAATGGACCAAAAGAGATTAGAAAGATGGGTGGAAAAGAAAGAAATTAGATTTTTGCCTACAAAAATGCCAGAGTCCATCAGGGGAGAAAAGTTATTCAAAACAGATGCTTCGCAGGTGGGAAAGACAGCAGAAACAATATCCAAAATATTCAGGGACAAGCTTAGTAAAATTTTTCGATTAAGAAAGCAATGCAGTAATATAAGAAAAAAAGCCAATACTGATTGGGAAGCACAGACAGGGCTCAGTAAGTGACACCTGATCTTATCCTCTAAGGCAGACAGGGTTGGTTTGCAACCCCCTTCTCTCTTGCTTTTCTCTTACTATGGAGGATAAAAAAAGGCAACATAATTTTCTAGTCCCCTGCTATTTAGATATTAACTCTCAATTCAGTTATGGCTAATGAGACGAAATCTGCTGGGAGGATTCCGAGGAAGCTATAAAGGGAACAGATACTGGTACTGCCTTTTTCCCCTAGTACCTGCCTGGAAAGCAGCTGTAACATCTGGAGCTGCAGCAGTCATTTTGCCACCAGAGGCAACACACACAGATTTGAGGGGGAGAAAACAGTTAAAGATGGCAGAGTAGAGAAGAGGAAAGAGCCTGGGTCCCTAATGATACTATCAATTAGATGAATGAATGCAAGTGATCCCCTACCACCACATTTCCTGTTATAGAGTAACCCTTCTTTTAAAAGTCATCATTAATTAGATTTAGATACTTATAGCTCTAAAACCTCCCTAACTGATACCTCCCTTTTATTGTTGGTTTTGCACACACATGCACACATATACTCCAAACACTTTCACCCAATGGTGATAAGTCTTATGTTAATGGGAGAATTGTACCTATACTGCCACTTCTAGGGCAGGTGGGAGGAATCTGAGAAATTTTCATTTCTATTTTCAAAAATTAAAATGTGAAAAAAAATTATCCCACAAACTGAGCTTAATGCTGATGTATTCATCTAGACCTGAATATTGAAATACTGGTTTGAGAATAGATGGTTGAAAAAGTACTGCCCCCAAAGAGCCAGCATCAAATCACCAAGAAGAAATCATGTCAGTTTCCTCATTTCTTCCTTTTATTGAGGTATAAAGAATTAAATAAGGGAAAGTCATTCATTCAGTGAACATTTACTGGTACCTAGGATATGCTAGGCCGTGTGCCAAGAACTGGAGATAAGATGCAACTCCTTCTTCTAAGAAACTAATAATTAGTGATGGAAATAGGCAGGTAAATAAATATTATCAATAGTGTGTGATAAGGACTTGGACAGGAGTCTGTATAATGAAGAATAGTTACATATAAGAAATGGTGGCATGGGAGTATGGTCATGTTTCTCAGAAGAGAGTTTATTTAAATTGTTATATAGAAGAATGAGAATTCATTGAGTAAACAATGGAGAAAATTATTCTGAATGAAATCAGTATGTGTAAAGGCATAATTAAGGCCTAGCCCTCCTTGGAAAAAACAGTGTATTTGATGGTACTGGGAGAGTCTTAGGGGGATGTCATTGGAGAGGTAGGCAGCCTAGGTGATGATGAAGCATTTGGATTATCCTGCAGGTAACTGCATGTCACTGTGGGGTATTAAGAAGAGGAGGTCAGTGATCTGGCAGGTCTGTTTTAGAAAGATGACTTTGGCTGGAAGGCAGATGATGGATTAAAGGAGTGAGAGCCTGAAGGAAGGGAAAGTAATTAGAAAAATATCACAAAAAATTAAGTAAAAACTGAGAACCTAAAGATAATGACATCTAGAGGGTTTGGTGATAGTGAATGTGACAAAGAGGAAGAGAGAGGTTTCCAGGACATTTCTGGCTTGTGCAAGTGAGTGGATTGTGGTCCTTCAACCAGAATAGGGATTCCAGGAAGAGGTGCACGTTTAGGTGAAAGGCTGCAGGGGGAAGGTAAGGTGTGCACTTTGTGAGACGGAACCATGCATGTGGAGATCTGCAGTTGAGGCAGGATTTCAGAGAAGTCTGGGATGAAAATACAAAATTGAGAGTCATCACAAAGCTGTGGGAATTGCTGAAGAAGCCCAGGCAAGTGGTGAATGAGGAGGAGAAATGTGGCAAGGAGAAAGAGAAGGCACTGAGAGATGTGGAAGGAAAATTACAAGAGCAAGGTGTCACTAAATCAACAACAAAAGAAAATTAAAGAAAAAGTCAAAAAAGAAACAAGAGTGGTTAGTCTTGTCAAAAGCTGCAGAGAAGTCTTGTAAGGTAAGAAATGAAAAATTTGTTTTGTATTGGACTTGTCAACTGTGAGGTTCCTGTGCAACTAACTGAGGCCAATTGAGTGGTGATGGCAAAAGGTAAATTGCAGAGAATTAAGAATTGCAAAGGAGGTGCAGAAGTTAAGGCAGTAAAGGAAAATGTGCCAATAAGATGGTGAGCTAGAGTTGAAGAGTTTTTATATATGAAGAGATAGAAGAAGCAAGAGTCTTTAAAATGTTGGGGATATTCAATTAAGAAGAGGAGGGTGATGATATAAGTAAAGCAATAGAAAGAACAAGGTCTTTGACGAATTACGAGATGGATTCTGAATATGGAGGGGAAAACTCTTCCATCTCCACTTCACCAGGGTCAAGTGCAAGTAAGTCTAAATACTGGGAAGCAGCATATTGATGGAGTCTGTGCCTGAATGCATCTACTCTATGGTACTGGTCAACTGTTGAAAATAAAAGAGGGCAGAAGGAATAGTAAGCTGAAAGAGAGTGGGAAGAAGAGAAATATCCAATATTTAGAATGGGAGAAAAAGCAGAATGGAAGAACAAAGATTTTCAGGTACTTCCTAGATGCATGTTTACATGCTAGGAGGATGGAGACAGAAGAAGAGGCAGGTTGAAAAGACAGAAGAGGGGAGGCATAATTGAATCCTAGGGGAAGTGATCAGCATAGGAGTGTAATCTCTTTCTCTGACATGACAAGGAAGGAAGTGAAGGTTTTTAGACTTCAGTTATGCATTTGATAAATTACCTCCCCAGAGTCATATGGACAAGGTGGAGAAATTTTGACTGGGTGCAGAGGCAATTCAGTAGACAAACACCTCATTGAATCAATGCTGATTAATGGTTTGATGCTTGTGTGAAGGGAGAAATATATTTACATGGCCAAGAATTCTATCCTTGGCCCTGTCCTGATGAGCATTTTTTAAAAATTCAAGGTCTTGGATGCAGATACATAAGATTTGTTCATCAAATGTGTGGATGACTTGAAACCAGAAAGGACAAAGATGACAGACATGTTGGATGACAGAATTAGGAGGCAAAGAGTTGTTGACAGGGGGAAGTGATTGGTTGAGTCTAATAAGATAAAATTAAACCAGAATACATAGACAATGTGAAAAAAATCCAAAACTTAACAAAACTAAACAATTTCTGAAAGTTGGGGAGGATACTTAGTTTATCAGGGTCACTTATAATGAAAGTTTTAGAATTTTATTTGGAGTAAATTAGTGGTATGCTGGCATGGCTTATAACAGCTTGTGAGAACCATTTGTTAAATTTTAGTAACTTTGTGAGCCAGTTGGTAAACACAGCCATTACTAAAAATTAAATTATATAAGCTTAAAATTAAATAAATTATATTAAAAACAAAGCCAATAAATATTTAAAATGCCTCACTTCCTAAATATTTTATTACATTTTAATATTGTCTATGCTCATGTGGTTATTTACAGCTATTGGATCTGTTTCATAGAAATACTATATAATGTTTTTTGTTTTGTTTTGTTTTTTAAAGATTTATTTATTTGTTCATTTATTTATTTATCTCCCCCTTGCTGCTTGAGCTTGCTGTGTCCATTCGCTGTGTGTCTTCTCCGTGTCTGCTTATCTTCCCCTCGCTGTGAGGTCCCGCTGCATCAGCCCCTCACGCCGCGCAGGCCTGCCTGCCCTCACAAGGAGGCCGCGGGAAGCGAACCTGGGGCCTCACACATGGTAAACGGGGGCTCTTTCAGTTGAGCCACACCCGCTTCCTGTTGTGAGGGCTTGCTGCATCAGCCCACTAGGCTGCACGGGCCGGCCTGCCCTCACAAGGAGGCCCCGGGAAGCGAACCCGGGGCCTCCCATATGGTAAACGGGGGCTCTATCCACTGAGCCACTCCTGCTTCCCTGTATAATGTTGTTATGCTGTGCATTCCTTTGCATCTGTGCTTGAAATAGGCTGTGGGGGGAGTATTTACATCACGGTAACTGGAAAATGCTAAAAATCGTATCTCCCCTTTCCCCTTTTTTCTCTCCTGTTCTCTGCTGAAGAGCTGGTTGGTAAACATTTATCAGCATATAACTGAACAAGTTCACAATTAATTGGTATGGTTGGACATACAAACACACGTACAGCTCTTGCAGTTTTGCATAGTATTTACTGATGCACACTATCCAAAATTTTGACAATAATTTACTCGCTCATCTCAAATCCGTAGTTATGGATGCTACAAATTTTAAATGGTATAGATAACTTATAGTGTGTTGAAAGAAAAGAGGAGAGTAACCAGAATGAAGAGACTCAAAATCCTGTGAAATGAAGGATAGCTCAAAAGGTACTTAGTGTAAAGGAGAAAAGACTTAGAAAGGATGGGTGAGTTGTATTCAATCACTTGCTGAAATAACACACGAAAGAGATTCTTAGCCCTGCATCATACCACTAAGATTAACAGGTGGACCTTATAGAGAGACAAATATCAGTTTCTATTGGAAAAGGATATCCTAATGGTTATCAAAAGTTAAAAATGAGAGAGGATTGTGGGAAGATGGCAGAGTAGGGAGCTCGAGGACTTATTCCATGCACCACAACAACTATTAAACAGGCAGGAACTATCTGAAACAACTATTTTGAAACTCCAGAGGCCATAAAAGCACTGTACAGCATCCAGGGAAGAGTGGGAGAAAAAGGCCAATAAATTATGGTAAATAACAGTAATTGCTGTCTCTGCATGGTGGCTACTAGAGCCCACCCCCCACTCTTGCAGCAGGCCAATGTAGAGTCCTGTCTCTGGCTAGCTTGCTGGTGCCAGAAAGGGACATAAAAATCCTCTTCTCCAAGAACAGGGTGGGCACAGCTAATCACTGACTATGGCTTTTGATTAGTGAATTCAGATCAATGGGGCCTGGCTTTGAGGGCAGTCATTGTTTCAATCTGCTCTAGACAAAGGTGGCAGCAGCCATTGTTTCAACCCATCCTGGACAGGGGCAGTGGTGGTGGAGACTTAGAGATGCAAGGCTTCCTCAGGGCTGCAAGGGCGAGTTAGCTGAAGGGCTGCATTTTCTGGGCAGGCTGGGAAAGCTTAGCTTTGGGGAGTCATCGGAGAAGCTCTTGGCACCCTTCCTGACCCTCTCCCCAGTCACCTGGGGCCAGTCTGCACCCTCTTTGTGGGTCCCTGGCCCTGTTTTGACTTGGAAAGATCGAATTGGGAAAGTCCTCTGTGGATATGCCCACCTCCCAGAATTTGCCCTCCAGGCAAATGCAACTTGAGACAACAAAAGTAGTCTAAAAAACTATAGAAGCAGACAATTTGGGACAAAAGCCTGCCAACTTCAAACACCTTGGAGAGGGAAGTCTGTCTCCTGGAAAACGGGGGGAAACCAAGTTCCCATAAGCAGGAGAACTCCAAACTACTAATAAGCAAAAGCCCAGAGAAGACAACCCCGCCCCCCCAAAAGAAAACATGGAAAACCCTGCACACTGCATTCGCCTTGGGCAAACCTTCCAGATAGGAAGGTTGAAGCTCAAGAAAATCTCTGTCTTATCACCAGCTGGTTACAAAACCAAGAAAAAGACATCTGAGGGAATAAATCTCAGCGTAAACATTTTAAAATGTTAAATGTAAGTGTGCAACAAAAGTACAAGACAAACAACCAGGAAATGGTGGCCCATCCAAAGGAAGAAGATAAAATATAGAAAACATCATTGAAGAAGATGAGAAAGTGGACATACCAAATAAAGCCTTTGAAAAATGATCTTAAAATACTTGAGATGAAAGACAATTCAGAGAAAGAATTAAAGGATATCAAGAAAACAACAAATTAGCAATTTGAGAATCTTAGTAAATAGATAGAAATTGTAAAAGGGAACCAAACAAAAGTACAGTATTTGAAGGACACAATAACTGAAATGAAAAATGGCCAGAAGAGTTTCAAGAGCAGATTGGAGCTGGCAGAAGAAAGCATCAGTGAACCTGAAGACAAGATAATTAAAATGAATCAGGCTGAAGACCAGGAAGAAAAAGAAAATATTGAAAGTAAAATTAGCCCAAGACATCTCTGGGACATCATCAAGTGCCAATATAGACATTAGGGGAGTCTCAGAAGGAGAAGAAAGAAAGAAAGAAGCAGAAGAAAAATTCAAAGAAATAATGGTGGAGAACTTCCCAAGCTTAGCAAAACATATAAATATGCACAGCCAAGAAGTCCAGAGATCACCAAACAGTATAAGCATGAAGAAAAATGTACCCCATCATATACTGATCACACTATCAAAAGGCAGAGACTGGCAGATTGGAGACAAAAGCATGACACAACTATATGCTGTCTATAAGAGACTCACCTTAAATTCAAAGACACATGTAGACTGAAAGTGAAAGGATGGGAAAAAATATATACCATGCAAGTAGTAACCAAAAGAGAGCTAAGATGGGTATACTAATATGAGATAAAATAGACTTTACATCAAAAACAATTATAAGGGACAAAGATGATTATTATATACTGATAAAGGGGGAAATTCAACAGGAAGATGTAACAATTATAAATATATATATATGTTCCTAACAGCAGAGCCCCACACTATATAAAGGAAATACTGAAAGATTTGAAGGGAGAAATTGATTATTCTACATTAATAGTAGGAGACTTTAATACACCACTCTCAATTATGGATAGGACATCTAGTCAGAAGACCAATAAGGAAGTACAAGACTTGAATGATACTCTAAATCAACTAGAATTAACAGACACATGTAGAACACTTCACTTAACTAAAACACAATATACATTCTTCACAACTGTACATGATCAGTCTCCAGAATAAACTATATGTTTGGTCACAGAATAAATCTCAATAAATGAAAAAATATTGAAATCATACAAAGTATTTTCTTTGACCACAGTGGACTGAAGCTAGAAATCAATAAAAGAAGGAGAAATTAAACAACATACTCTTAAACAATCAATGCATTGTTAAGTATAAATTGCAAATCAGAAACAAAATCAGGAAATATCTTGAGGCAAATGAAAATGAAAATAAAACATACCAAAGCTTATGGGATGCAATGAAGGTAATGCTGAGAGGAAAATTTATAGCTTTAAATGCTCTCATTGAAAAAGAAGAAAGACTTAAAATCAAAGACCTGACCTCAAAACTGGAAGAACTAGAAAAAGAAGAGCAAACTAAACTCAAAGCAAACAGAAGGAAAGAAATGACAAAGATTAAAGCATTTATTTCTATTATTTATTTCATTTATTTCATTTATTTCATTTATTTCTATAAATGAAATAGAAAAAAAATTAGAATCAACAAAACCAGAAGTTAGTTCTTTGAAAAGACCAATAAAATTGACAAACCGTTAAGTAGGATGAAAAGAAAAAAAGAGAGAAAATGCAACTAACAAAAATCAGAAATGAAAATGGGGACATTACTACCAACCCCACTTATATAAAAAGGATTATAAGAGGATATTATGAGATGAGGTAAAAGTGCCTGAAAAAGAATTTTTTAGGAGTAATGTTTCCATAACTTATTGAGCTGCCTTATTTATTTATTTATTTATTTATTTTAGGTACAAGGGCGAAGGTTTGAATTCAGGACCTCATATGTGGAAAATCAGTGCTCGACCACTGAGCCACATCAGTTTCCCTGAGTTGGTGTTTTCACTTGTTTTGCTTTTTGTTCCGTTTTGTTTTTTCAGGAGGCACCGGGAACGGAACATGGGACCTCCCATGTGGGAGGCGGGAGCTCAACCACCTGAGCTACATCTGCTCCCCCAAGCTGCCTTTTTCTGTTCTTTTATTTTTGTTAATTTGAAATAAAATTGTTAATTAAAAAAAACACTACAGACCAGTATCTCTTACGAACATAGGTGCAAAAATCCTCAATAAAATACTAGCAAACCAAATACAACAGCATATTCAAAGAATTATACACCATGATCAAGCGGGTTTATCCCTGGTATGTAACATAAGAAAATCAATTAATGTAATATACCACATTACCAGTATGAAGGGAGAAAAACATAACATCTCAATTGATGTGGAAAAGGCATTTGACAAAATCAAGCACCCCTTCATTATGAAAACACCTAGAACACTAGGAATAGAGGAAATCAACCCTCACATTTATGACCAAATGATTTTTGACAATGTGTTGAAGACCACTTAATTGGGAAAGAACAGTCATTTCAAGAAATAGTGCTAGGAAAACTGGATCTCCATTGCAAAAAAAAAAATTTAAGAACCTCTACCTCATACCATATCCAAAAATCAACTCACAGTGGATCAAATATCTAAATATAAGGGCCAGAACTATCAAATTCCTGGAAGAAAACATAGGGAAGCATCTTCAGGACTTTGTGCAACATAGTCTTAAACTTTACACCCAAAGCACAAGCAAGAAAAGAAAAAAACAGATAAAAGGAATCTCATCAAAATTAAAAAACATTTGGACCTCAAAGGACTTTATAATGAAAGTAAAATGACAATCTACACAATGATAGAAAATATTTGGAAACCACATATCTGATAAAGGTTTAATATCCAGAATGTATAAAGAAATCTTTCAACTTAACAACAAAAAGACCAACAACCGAATTAAGAAACGGGCAAAAAAGAAGATATACAAATGACCAGAAACCAGATGAAAAGATCCTCAACATCATTAGACCTCAGGGATTTTGATTTTGCTAATCAAAATCACAATGAGATACTATTTCACACCAGTTAGAATGGCTTTTATTTTAAAAATGGAAAATAATATATGTTAGAGAGGATGCAGAGAAATAGGGGCACTCATCTATTGCTGGTGGCAATGTAAATTGGTGCCGCCACTGTGGAAGACAGTTTGGCAGTTCCTTAGAAAGCTTAAGTATTGAACTATCATATGATCTGGCAATCCTACTACTTGGTATATAACCCAAAGAATTCAATGCAGGGACTCTAAGAGATATTTGCACATTAATGTTCATAGCGGCATTAGTCACAATTGCCCAAAGATAGAAGCAACCCAAGTGTCCATCAATCATTAAAATGTGGTTATATACATATAGTGGAATATTATTCAGCTTTAAAAAGGAATGAATTTCTGATACATGTGGCAAAATGGATGAGCCTTTGAGGCATCATGTTGAGTAAAATAAGCCATACCCAAAAGGACAAATATTGTATAATCTGACTTATTTGACACAATTAGAATAAGCAAACTCATAGAGTCAGTATCTAGAATATAGGTCACCAGAGGAAAAGGTAGGGATAGGGAATGGGAGGTTAAGGCTAAAAATTTTCATGGATCCTATTTGAAATAATAGAAATGTTTAGGTAATGGATGGTGGAGATAGTAGTACAACATTGTGAACACAATTAACAGCAGTGAAATATATATATATATCCAAATATGATTAAAAATAGACTTGTTAGATTGTATATATGGTAACAGAATAAATTTTTTTTAAAAATCCATAGAATTACACTATACAAACAGTGAATCCTAAGTTAAGCCATGGACTTTAATTAATGGTACAATTTTTAAAATGTGCTCTCATCAATTGTAACAAATATTCCACACCAATGCAAGCTCGACTGGTAGGGTGGTGTATGGGAATATGGGAATCCTGGAATTTATGCATGATTGTTCTGTAAACCAACAACTTCTCTAATTAAAAAAAAAAGGAAAAGCAAAAAAATGTAAAAAATGAGAACCTTTGAAAAGAGCAGTTTCCTTCAAGCATGGGATGTTTCAGTGCTTGATAAAGCCAAATGGGGAGCTGGACTGTATTATCTTATAGGTCTCCTCCAACCTCCACAAATCTTTACTTGCAATGTAAGTGACTAAAGGCATACGGGGAATAATTTTTGTGAAGTTAATTATTTGAGGACTGATTAATAGTGAGTCTATATCCTCAGTGTCCTTCAGACCATTAAACACATCTACTCCAATGAAACCTCAAAAGATGACAATTTGCTAATGTGAGGAAAAGAGATTCCTAATATATCCGATATTAAAAATGAGAATGACAAAAATTTAATGAGAGACTCCCTCAATTAAAATAAAAATAAACACATTTTTGAAGTGTTTAGTTATTGGCAAAGAAATAGACAAGTGAACATTTTGAGCTCTGATTTCAATAAATTCTATCCTTCCAATGAGGGTACTCTAATGTAATGTGTATAAACTAATGCAAATATAAAATCACCTTCCAATATTTCATATTTCTATGCAGATTAGGTAGGCGACATGGTGAGGGCTGACATGTAGTACAATTGCAGATAGCTTGGGAGAATTGTTACATGCTAATTTTGTCTGAGAAAGTCTGAGAGGGTTGTGTTCATCAAACAAGGACGTGTGAGAAGCCTGAATGATGGAATTTTTGGTTGAATTTTAGAGGAGTTTGAAATTCTGAGATAATGGAAGGAAGTAGAGAACTTGGAGTAGGAAACTTAAAATCGGCCAAGGTATTTTGGAGGAGCTAGCAGGCCCTAGAAAAGATTTAAAAGAAAATCAGAGGAGGATTATTGGGAATATATATCCCAAAGCCTTAAGATCAGAATATGGTGAAATTTGTCTAAAAAAATTCTGTGGACAGAGTACATTAGAAATCCTAGGTGGGGGCGGATGTGGCTCAAATGGTTGGGCATCCATCTGCCATATGGAGGGACCTGGGTTTGATGCCCGGGACCTCCCGGTAAAAAAAAAAAAAAAAAAAA
>JAQZBX010050414.1:0-19666 GCA_029593785.1 Cabassous unicinctus | reverse complement strand
TTATTTACTTTATCCATTTTAAGCCCCCCCTTCCCCATTTGCTGTTTTTTGTGTCCATTCACTGGGCTATTCTCTGTGTCTGTTTCCTGCCATTGCTTCTCATCCTTCTACTCCAGTCTTCACCAGGATTCGATCCTGGAAACCTCCGATGTAGGAGAGATGTGTTCTGCCATCTGCGCCACCTCAGTTCCTGGTCTCTGGAGCTTTCAGAGCATCTCGTCTTGTCTCTCCCCTGCGTCTCTCTCCTGTTATGTCATCATCTTGCTGCATGGCTCCCGGGGCCTGGCAGCTCACCGGCACACAGAGCCTGGCAGCCCATGCGCCTTCTATATATATATTTTTTATTTTACCGGGAGGTCCCGGGGATCGAACCCAGGTCCCTCCATATGGCAGACAGACGCCCAACCATATGAGCCACATCCGCCCCCCATTTCCTGTTTCTTTGTATGTTTTGTAATCTTTTGTTGCAATCCGGGCATTTGAATATTTTAATGTGTTATCCCTAGAATTTAAACACTGAGGCAATTATTCCTTAAACTAGTATCCAACGGGTGTTATGGTAGATTTCCTTGAATACAAGGAACTTACCAAAACAAAAACAAAAAAAAAGAAAAAAGAAAAAAAAAAAAAGAAAATGAAATCACCTTTCACCTTTATCAATCTTTGCAGGTGGTCCTCTGTGAGCATCCTCTTTCAGAGGTTAGAGAATAGCCTGAGGCAAAAGCCTAGGCACTCCCCTGCCTCTTTGCATATGTGTTTTGTCCAGGGCATGCCTGTGTAGCTCTAGGAATTCCCCATTTACGTGGATTCAAATGTTCCCCATATCCCCTGAAACTGCACTCCCTCATGGTCCCAGGCACCACTCTGTATCCCACAGCAAGCAAACCTTTGTGCCATGTAGCTGCGATTTGACTCTTCTTTTACATTATTCTGTAGGAGAGCTTTGTGAGCTGCCTCTACTCATAGGGCAATATCCGGGATGGTGAGCCCATGATGAATGTCCTGGGTCATTCCCTCAAACAGCCACCAGACAGACTGGCACAGACATATTTGCACCCAGTGTTTGTATGAGGGTTACTCTGGGCATAGGACCAGGGACCTGCACTGGGAGTGTAGGCTGGCTCCATGCCAAGCTGGTGAGGGCATGGGGCAGGGGCAAGCCAGGGCACCAGAAAGAGGCTGTTTTACTGTTTTTTAAAAATGATGTATTAGAGTCTTAATTTTCTTTTAGATGTGTTATTTAAAAGGTTTTCTCCATGCTTTAAGTTTATTTATTTTTTAGAGAATGTGTAGGTTTAAAGAAAAATCATGCATAAGATACAGAGTTTCCATAATATTCCCTATGATTAACACCTTGATTGGTGTGATACATTTGTCACATTTCATGAAAGAACATTTTTATAATAGTATTATTAACTCTAGTCCATTGTTTATCATAAACTCCACTGTGATTTAATTTTTATTGTAGTACTATATAATGACCTAAAATTTCCCCATTTAGCCACATTCCAATATAATTCATGCTGTTTATTACGTTCCCGATGCTTTTAAGCTGCCTTTGTCTTGATTCTTCTCTCACTCTGTTACTGAAACACTTTGTTTTCCAGAGCTTTAAGGTAGCTGTTTCTGCCAGTTCTTGTTGGTTGTTGAAGGCTTCTGTGGGGGAATGGAGCCTTGGAATGTTTCACGCTGCCATCTTGATCAGGACAGGGTCTTCTTCTAGCACTTTTATTTCTTATCTAGTTCTTAGTTCTTGGTTCTTTGATCCATTTTGAATTATTTTTTGTTATGGTGTGAGGGAGGGGTCCACTTATTTTGCATGTGGGTATCCAGTTTTCCCAGCACTATTTGTTGAAGAGACTATTCTTTCTCCATTGAATGACTTGGCACCCTTCTTTGTATTGAATTTTGAGAGTGGTTTTTATTTTATGAGGGAACTGATTGCTTACTTGTGCTGTATTAGTACCAGTAATGATTTTATTCCCCTCTGCTGGACACTCTATAACTAGGCTCCATCTATTGACAAGGGAAAGCATGAAACAAACCTATGGGCAGTGAATTAATTTTCCTATTGCTGCCTTAACAATTACCACAAACTTAGTGGATTAAAACACAAATTTATTATCCTATATTTCTGTAGTTCAGAAGTCCAAAATGGGTCTCCCTGGGCTAAAGTCAAGGTGTCAGCCAAGCTGTGTTCTTTCTGGAGACTAAGAGAGAATCTGTTTTTCAGTGTCTAGAGGCTGCTCATGTTCCTAGACTTGTGGCCCCTTCCATCTTCAAACCCAGGACACTGACCCTGCCTCTGTCTTCTGCGTTTAAGAATTCTTGTGATTCCATTGGGCCCATCCAGATAGTCCAGGAGCATCTCTATTTTAAGGTCAATTGATTAGCTACCTTAATTTCCCTTTGCCATATAATTTAACATATGTACAACTTCCAAGAATTGGCACATGTTCATATCCTACCACATACAGGATAGGCAATCTTACTCCTAGACTTGGGTTCAGTGGGGAGGGGTGGGAGTGGAGATAGTCACCTATACTTTGTTTGTTTAGTCTCAATTTTTGCAAAAGGATATTGCATATTATTTGTTCTTTGCATTATATATATGCAATCATGGAAATGACAAACTAAAATGGCAACAATTTACCTTGCAGTTGCTCTGTATTTTTAAGTTGGGGGTGATGAGTCCATAGAGTAGTGTGCAGACTTGGGAATGGAGATATGGATTCTATTTCAGTTCTGATGCTTGCTGTAGGTTAATTACTTGGGAATCCCAGCTTCCTCTTGTAAAATGAATTAGTTATACCAACTCAACCTGAAAGTTTCCTTTTGATCTTTAACACATTTCAGCAAATAACATATTAATGTTTTGATTCATTAATGTACAGAATTATTAACTTACTAGCTTCACTAAAAGAGAAATATTCTATGTTCATGAGCAGTTTTTAACACATCACACAATTAAACCCTGTCTCATGATGAACTTGTACCAGAGCATAGCAGACTTTAAGATTCCTTTTCTTGGCGCCACCAAGTCCCTTATCTCCTTGCTTTCCTCTTAGATAGAAGAGTAGTTCCACAGCCTTTCTTCATCTGTTTTAAGAACATAAAATGTTTGTGTTCTGCCAGTTATTATTTTTCCAATTTCTCTTCCCATTCTTCTCTTACTTTCAAGCAGTTTTCAGCATGGGATTTTATGGTAGACCACTAGGATGATTGACAAAGTTTACCCAGGGGAAAAAAAATTTTAGTGCACTAAAACCAGGCACTTGTTAGTTTATATCCAGGATGAAAAAAAAAAAAGCCTTCATTTCAAGTTCCAACTAATGAATTAGAAATGGCTGCCTGGAGAATAATGAGGTGGGTGATAAACCTGGGGATTGGCTGAAGGGAGAGTTGTAGCATGTGTGCCAAGTGTTTGCTGACCCTGGTGAAAGTGGCAGTCGAAGCTATGGGGTTAGGTGAGGTCACTTAGGAATAGTGTATCTACTAGGAGGAGTCGGACTTGAGGAAACATGACACAGGGAGCAAGTAGATGACAAGGAGCCCAACCCAGTGGCTGTGTTATAGCTATTACCATTGAGTGCTTACCTGTGCCAGACATGGACTCAGCTGAGAGTTTACATGAGATATTTACAAATATAAGTTTTATAAATCTTGGGTAATTTTTGGTAATGGTGTATACTATTCTCTTCCTGTAATCCCAAGTTTCAAGCATTTGGTTTTCTTTAGATTATTTTCATTTAATGTAATTACTGATGTGTTAGGGCTTATATTAGTAAGTGTTCTCCAGAGAAAGAGAACGAACAGTATATATGTATGTCTATAAATATATATATTAAGATATTTATTTTAAAGAATTGGTCCATGCATTTGTGGAGGCTGGCAAATCTCATTCCATAGGGCAGAGAAATTCCAATAAGAATTGATATTGAAGTCTTGAGTTCAAGATCTGTAGGGGAGGTGAGCAAGCTGGAAACTCAGAGAGAAATAAAGGGTGTAGTCTTGAGGCAGGAATTCTTCTCTTTGGAACCCTCAATTCTTTGCTCTTAAGGCTTCCAGCTGACTGTACAAAGCTTACTTATATTGTTGAGGGTAATCTCCTTAAAGTCAACTGATTGTTGATGCCATTTCCATCTACAGAGTAACTCTTTAGCAATATCTAAGCTAGTGTTTGACCAAACAATTTGATACCATAATCTAGCCAAGTAGACACAAAATACTAATCATTTCAGGGTGTAAGTCTGCCATTTTAATTTTTGTTTCATTTTTATCCTGTTTTTCTCTGTTTTCTATTTCCTGCCTTCCTGTGTGTTACTTGAACATATTTTAAAATTCCCATTTTGGCTTATCTATAATATTTTTTTAGTGCATTTCTTTGTGCTTTGTGCTTAGTGCTATTTTACAGACTAGTGGTGTCAACATTTTACCACTTTGAAATGTGGAAATCTTACCTCCTTGTATATCCTTTTACTCCTCTCTGTTTATAATACCATTGTGTTAAATAGTTCTTCTACATACATTTAGAGCCACATCAGATAGTGTTATAATTTTTGCTTGAGTCATCAAACATAATTTAGAAAACTTGAGACATAAAGGAAGATGTATAGTATTTACTCACAATTTCCACCTTTCTGTTATTCTTTCTTTCTTTCTGATGTTTCAAGATTCATTCTTTTATAATTTCCTTTCTGTTTAAAGAACTTCTTTTAGTCATTCTTTTAGGAAGGCTTTTAGGTAGGTCTGATGAAAACAAATTTGTCACTCACTTCTAGCTTTCATGGAGTCTGATGAGAAATTTACAGTTATTCAAATTATTTTCCCCCTAATGGTAACATGGTGTTTCTTCTGCAGTTTTCAAGATTTTTAGTTTGTCTTTAGTTTTCAGAAATTTGAGTATGATGTGTCTTGGTGTAGATTCCTTTGGGTTTATCCTGGTTGGGGTTTGCTCAGGTTCTTGAATCTTTTGCAAAATTTGGGGAATTTTCAGCCATTGTTTCTTTGAGTAATTTTTCAGCCTTGCACTCTTTCTCCTCTCTTTCTGGGACTCTGATGGTGCAAAATATTAGATCTTTTATTATAGAGTCACAGGCCCTTAAGGTTCTCTTCATGTTTTTGTGTGTCTATTTTCTCTTTGCTCTTCAGACTGGGTAATTTGTGTTGTTCTGTCTTCATATTCACTACCTCCTCTGCTGTTAAGCCTATCCATCGCAGTTTTTATTTTTGTATAGTATTTTCAGTTTTAAAAGTTCTATTGGTTCTTCTATATAAATTCTATGTTTTGCTTTGATTTTTTGTTTCTTTGCAGAGACTTTCTATTTTTTACTTATTTCAATCATGCTCAGAATAGCTTATGGAAGCATTTTATGGTGGCTGCTTTAAAATCTTTGTCAGATAATGCTAACAACTCTGTCATATTGGTGCTGGCATCTATTCATTGTCTTTTTCAAATTCAAGTTGAGATTTTCCTAGTTCTTGGATGACAAGTGATTTTTGATTGAATCCTGGACACATTAGGTATTATGGGACTCTGGATCTTACTTAAACTTTTTTGTTTTAGCTGGTTTCCTCTGATATCACTCTAGCAGGGGAAAGGGGTGGGTAGAAGTCCAGGTTTCCCACTCAACCTCTATTGACACCAAAGAGGGGAAGGCCTCCTCAATACTGCTGGGTGGGGATGGAAGTTCTGACTTCCCACTAAGCTTCCACTGAATCTATCCAGTCTGGGAGGGGTAGGAGTGCTTCACACTGGTTCCCACATGGCCTTTAGCAACATGGTCCCAGTGAAGGAGTGCCTCCTTATTGCTGAGTAGAAGAGAAAGTCCAGGCTCCTGACATGGTCTCCACTGACATCATGGGATGTGAAGGAGAGGGAGGAGCTCATTGCTGGTAGGTGGGGTGAAAGTCCTGGTTTTTACGTCCTTCTCTGACACTACCCTGGGGTAGGGGGTGGGGGTACCTTGGTCATAGCCTGGCAAGAGTGGAAATCTAGGCTCCCACTCAGCATCACAGTTTTTCTGTTGTACTTGGCTGGAATGCAACGGTTATTGTCTAAAAGTTTCCTGCTTTGCTAGTCCACCTGTTTCTTGGGTCTTTGGCTAGACAGAGTAGGCTTTTGTTGTTTTTTATTGGTCTGTACCCATTGGCATTTCTGTGTTGCTCACTTTTCCCCCCTAAATCTAGGATATATGAAAGAAAATTCCCAGGGAATTTACCACCATGTTGTTTCTTGAGTCTTGAGGTCCCTAGCCCATCTGCCTTGTTCTCTCCATTTTTCAGAGACTTCTGATATTTGTTTTATATATAATTTCCAGATATTTTAAGTGTACTTAGTAGGAGGGAATAGGGAACAGTACGTCTACTCCATCTTTGCTGAAGTGGAACTTGGTTTACTGTCAACATGCATAAAGACACAGCAGGCAATTTTCTGTCTAGAGCCTTTGCCTCTCTGGTGGGACTGGGCTTTGTTTCACAGCTTGAAACATCTAAGGGAAGACTGACTTAGAGATATCACTGCTTTATGTAAAGGTAGAGAATTAGCTGAGTATTTTCCTATACCAAAGTCCAGAATCATTGGCACTTCCATGAGAAAAGAGAGAGTTAAATATCATCAATGTTCACGATGATATGCTGTGATGTATCCATTCATTAGCATTTCCCTTAGTTGGTTATTCTGCTTTTATTTGAATGCTTCTAGTGTTGGAAAAAGCAGCTGCTTAGCAAGTCATTATTAGACTCATCATTAGATAGTTAATTATTAGAAAATTGTTTTGGAGGAGAAAGCAGAAAAATACTCTCTTTGAATAAAAGAATAAATACATGAATATGTTTTTGTTGAATTCTTATTGCCAGACACTGTGCTAGGTAATTTGCAAACATTATTGCATTTAACTCTTAGAAACAACTCTGTGACATTATCTTTGACAGCATAGGTTTACATTACAAGACTTCATGTAAATTAATTTTTTGATTATGACAGAAAGACATTTTCATTGCAGAAAACTTTGATACGTAGAAAAGTCTGGACAAAATATTATCACCCATAGTCATTATCTACTGATAACTGATGTTAGTATTCTGTCTCCCTCTCCTTGTTCTATACACAATGTTTTACATAATAGTAATCTTACTTTATGCATAATGTTAATTCTTTTTTACATATCTTTTGTAGTAGTTTGGCAGTGTGATATAGTTATGAATTCTAAAAATAGAAATTGGATTATGCTTGTAAACTGGTCTGTTCGTTTGGGCATGATTAAGTTATGATTAGGACTTGGATTGGGCCACGTCAGTAGGGTGTTGAGCCCCGTCCTTTGGAGAGTGGGGTCTCAAAGATAAAAGACATGGCAAAGGACAAAGTTGGAGTTTTGATGTTGGAGTCCTGATGCTGAGTTTTAATGCTGGAGCCTGGGAAAATAAGCACACAGAGGAGCTTGGTCGTGAGGAAGGAGAGAAAGCCCCTGGAAAAGAGACAAGTTGTTCACTTGATAGTCTACACGTGGCAATAGAATTTGGTGAGGGAAGTAACTTATGCTTTATGGCCTGCCAACTGTGGGCTTCTACCCCAAATAAATGCCCTTTATGAAAACCAACAAATTTCTGGTATTTTGCATCAGCACCCCTTTGGCTGACTAATACACCTTTATTTAATTAACATTTCCCCTTATTATTATAAAAACTACAAACATTTTAATGATTGCAAAAGCCCATTTTTATTTCACTATTTCTCTCATGTCGGATCTTCAGGTTTTTTTCTATTTTGGAAATAGTGGTACTATATCAAACATTCATTATTTGTTCACTTAATAAATATTTGACATGTCTGTGCTAGGTATTGGAGGCAAAATAGTGAGCAAAGCCATACCCAGTTCTTATCTCATGGAACTTAAAGTCTACAGCAACACTGTCCAATTTAACTTTCTGTGATGATATTACTATTTTATATCTTTGCTAACCAATATTGTAGCTACTATCCATATGTTATTATTTTTAATGGTACAACTGCATTTATATGAAATGTCCAGAACAGGCAAATGCATAGAGACAGAAAGTGGATTAGTGGTTTCAGGGTTTCTTTCTTTTTTTTTTATTTTATTTTATTGAAGTATATCATTCATTCATGCACATACATAAACAATAAGTGTATAGTAAAAGTTGTGAACTTACAAAACAAATGTGCATGTCATCACACAGGACTCCCATACATTACCCCACCACCAACACCTTGCATTGTTGTGAAACATTTGTTACAAATTATGAAAAAGCATCGTCAAAGTATTACTAACTATAGCCCATATCTTACATTTGGTGTAATTTTCCCCCAATCCACCTGATTGAAAAAACCCTCTATTACTATTATATGTTTGTTATAAATCATGAGAGGATGTTCTCATGTTTGTTCTATTAACCACAGTCCATCTACCTCCACAGGATTCCCTGTGTTGCATAGTCCCAAGCTTTGTATAATCCATTCAAAGTGTATATTCGGTGGCTCTCATTTTCATCACAGAGTTCTGCTGTCATCTCAGTGAATTTTAGAACATTTTCATTTCTCCAAAAGGAAAAAATTCCATACTCCCTGTATTAGTCAGCCAAAGGAGTGCTGATGCAAAATACCAGAAATCGGTTGGTTTTTATAAAGGGTATTTATTTGGGGTAGAAATTTACAGTTACCAGGCCATAAAGCGTAAGTTATTTCCTTCACCAAAGTCTATGGCCACATGTTGGAGCAAGATGGCTGCCAACATCTGTGACGGTTCAGGCTTCTTGGGTTCCTCTCTTCCCGGGGCTCTGTTTCTCTCTGGGCTCAGGTTCTCCGTTTCCTTCACAGGTCAGCTGTAGACTATGAGGCTCTCTAGGCTTTGCCTTTCTCCACAAGGCCAGTTGTGAACTGTCAGGCAAATAGCTTGTCTCTTTTCCAGGGGACTTCTCTCCTTCCTCACAACCAAGCTCCTCTGTGTGTGTTCACTTCCTGGGGCTCTAGCATTAAATTGCAACATCAGAAATCCAACATCAAAAACCTCCAACTCTGTCCTTTGCCATGTCTTTTATCTTTGAGACCTCACCCACCAAGGGGCGGGGCTCAATGCCCTACTGATGTGGCCCAGTCAAATCCCTAACCATAATTAAATCATGCCTGGATGAACAGACCAGTTTACAAGCATAATCCAATATCTATTTTTGGAATTCATAACTATATCAAACTGCCAAACTGCTACACTCCCTTATACCCCCTCATTGCTGTCCCTTAGAATGATATAATATCTTCTTTGCCATTGCTGCAAAAATATTACAATATTACTGTTAACTGCCGGTTGTAAGTTACATTAGTTTGTGATTTTCCCATGTATCTCCATACTCTTAACCTTTTGTAAAAGAACATTCTTATATTTATACTATTAATGACAATCTTCTTTCACCACCGAAATCACTGTTATACACGTCCTAGATTATTCTCTAGCTTCCTTTTAATTGACATTTACATCAACAGACTACCATTTTCAGCCACAATCACATTTATAAATCAGCATATTAGTTATACTCCCTATAATGTGTTACCATCAACTCTTTTCACACTTTCATAATAAAACCTATTAAAACTTCTTATGCATTAAGCATCAGCTCCCATTCTCAAGCCACATTCTATCTCCTCGTAACCTATGCTCTAGAGTTTACCTCTATGAGTTTGTTCATCATATTTAGTTCATATTAGTGAGACCATACAATTTTTGTCCTTTTGTGTCTGGCTTATTTCACTCAACATAATATTCTCAAAGTTCATCCATGCTTGTCATATGCATGATTTCATTTCTTCTTACAGCTGAATAGTATTCCATTGAATGTATATACCACATTTTGTTCATCCATTTATTGGTTGATGGACACTTGGGCTGTTTCCATATTTTAGCAATTGTGAATAATACTTCTGTGCACTCTCTTGGTCTGAAGATCCCCAAAGCAGCTCTGTCAGAATGCCTCTTGCCCTTCCTCCATTGTTTTCATCAGAGAGTTGAGCCTTGTGTACCTACTCCGATGCCATCCTCCCAGAAGTCCCCTATCCATATGTTATCGAGAACTTGAAATGTGATGAGTGGATTGAGAAACTGAATTTAAAATTTTATTGAATTTTAGTCCACTTAAATCTAAACAGCCATATGTGGTTTATGGCTGGTGCATTGGACAGCACAGACCTAAAGAAAATGTGGCTATGAATTAGATAAATGCATTGATGGATGTCTCAGAGACAGCACCTGGAGGCTTTCAACAAAATCCCCATCAGGACACCCAGTTCCCCTACTGTGAGGCTCCTGATTCTACAAAGCCCATGCAATGCCCATAGCATCTCTTTTTTAAAATTATTTTCATTTTTATTGTGGTATCATATATAAAACCTAACATTGAACATTTTATCTACTTTCAAGTACACATTTCAATGTTATTAATTACATTCACAATGTTTTCCTTCCATCACCAGCATCCATTAGCAAACCTTATCCATGACCTCAAACAGAAACTCTGTATCTATTAAGCACTGACTTACAGTCCCCTCTCCCCACCCTTGCCCCTGGTAACCTGTAATCTACTTTCTATCTCTGAATTTGCATATTGTAGTTATTTCATATGTATGAAGTCATAAAACATTTGTCCTGGTTTTTTGGTTTGGCTTATTTTTATTAGAGAAGTTGTAGGTTTACAGAAAAATCATGCGTAAAATACAGAGTTCCCATATAACACTCTATTATTAATACTTTGCATTAGTATAGTTCATTTATTACAATTCATGAAAGAACATTTAAAGATTACTAACTATATTCTATCATTTACAATAGGATTCATTGTATGTATTGTACAGTCTTGTTTTTTTAAAAAAATTTATTCCAGTAATATATATGCAAGCTAAAATTTTCCTGTTTAACAACATTCACATATATAATTCAGTCCTGTTAATTGTGTTGACAATGTTGTGCTATCATCATCACCATTCATTATCAAAACTTTACGAACAACCCAAATAGAAACTCTGTACAATTTAAGCATTTACTCTGCATTCTCTACCCTCACTCCTCTCCTGTGAGTTATATTCTAGATTCTGACTCTGAATTTGCTTATTATAATTATTTAATTTCAGTGAGGTCATACAATATTTACCTTTTTGCATCTGGCTTATTTCACTCACCATGGTGTTTCAAGGCTCATCATGTTGTAGCATGTATCAGGACTTCATTCCTTTCTACAGCTGAATAATATTCCATTGTTTGTATACACCACATTTTGTTTATCCATTCATTAGTTGATGGGCATTTGAGTTACTTCCATTTTTTGGCAATTGTGAATAATGCCACTAGGAGCACTGGTGTGTAAATATCTGTACAAGGCCCTGCTTTCAATTCTTTTGGATATATACTTAGAAGTGGGATTGCCAGGTCATATGTTAATTCTATGTTTAACTTTCTGAGGAACTGCCAAACTGTTTTCCTCAGCAGCTGCACCATTTTACATTCCTACCAAAAATGTACAAGTGTTCCTCTTTCTTGGCATCCTTGCCAACACTTGTTATTTTATTATTATTTTTAAAATAATAGCCATCTAGTATGTATAAAGGGGTATCTTATTGTGGCTTTGATTTGCATTTCCCTAAAGATAATGATTTTGAGCATCTTTTTATGTGCTTATTAGCTTTTGATTGACTTATTGGAGAAATGTCTACTTTAAATCATTGGCCAATTTCCCCCCCTGAGATGGCTCTCTTGTCTGTCTGCTCATTGTCTGCTTGTTGTGTCTGCGCATTGTGTCCACTTGTTGTGTCTGCTTGTTGCATCTGCTCAGTGCCTGCTTGTCTTCTTTAGGAGGCACCAGGAACCAAACCTGGGACCTCCCATGTGGGAGACAGGCACCCAACTGCTTTAGCCACATCCACTCTTGGCCCATTTTTCAATTGCATTATTTGTCTTTTTTGTTGTTGTGAATAGATCTTTCTGATAATCTTAGTGTTTAAACTGAAGCATGAACAGAAAGTAAAGTATCACCAGATATTTGAAGATCTCCATAAAAAAAGACTCAAACAAAGAAATAGGAAAAGGGGAATTCAGAGGAAAAAGAGACACTATCAGGTGCAGAAAAAACCTTCAAAGAAACTATAATGAATATATTCTGAGAGATAAGAATAGATATTGCATCCCTGAAACAATAATAGGATGCTGTTAAATAAAAGATCCATCTGAAAACAAAGTAATGTTGGCAACTAAAAATCTAATTAATGACAAGTTCAAGAAGTGATAAAGTTAAGGAACTCTCCCCCAAAATAGAACAAAAAAGCAAAAAATTGTCAATAGGTGAGAACAAAACTAAGGTAGCAGGCATTTAAGATAAAGAAAATAGAGAATGTATTGGCTGGGGGTGGTGGTGATTATCAATGAAACACTACAATTCTGTTTTCCGGAACTCAGTGATGATCCTCCATATTGAAGGGGTCCAATGAATGTCCCCAGGCCACACTTAACATTTGTGGTTCCTCATGCAGGAGTACAAATGGAGGCCCACACACTCTATTTCCAAATATACACAAGTTATAAATCAAGCTAGATCCTGAGCTCAGCTCATCTTTCCACTTAGGGTCCTGCAGGCTGTCCCTTGGAGAAAGCCCTTGTAACCTAGCCTAGAGGCTGAAGGAGCCTTGCATCCCTCTGCGGCAGCCCTGGGACCTGAGAGTCCAAGAAAGCAGAGGAGGGCTATGGATGGGAGTATCTACTTATAGCAGGTTGGAAGCTGGGCTGGGGCCCAGGACTGACCTGGTCATGCTTCCGTGGGAGCCTGCTGGGCAAGTTTTCCTCCCTCATGCCTCACTTCTTTATGGATTTGCATAGTATTTGTGTGCAGAGGCCATAATAACCTTCTCTGTATCCTTCCAATTTTATGTGTTGCCAGAGCAAGCACTCATGCTTCTTCTGATTGAGGATTTCCAGGAAGTTCTAAGCACCTCTCGAAACTATACCACTGCATGTAGGGGTGGCAGGGAGTGCAGTTCTTGGGGGAATGTGTCTGTCTAGACATGCCCTTTAGTTAATTTGAGGTGACTAACTTTAAATAAAAGCAGCCGTTCTTTCTCTAGTGACCGAGGACAGAAGTTGTGAATTTCTTCTCTTTACAAGCTCTTAACCCTGCTTTCTCAGGCATGGGGGCCCCAATTCAGTCTGTGCCCCTCTCATAATTCGTCATTGTTTATTTGCTTACAGAACTTTAAAAATATTTTCTGGGAAGCAGATGTGGCTCAAATGGTTGGGCATCTGTCTCCCATATGGAGGGACCTGGGTTCGATCCCCGGGACCTCCTGGTAAAATAAAAGAAAAATATAGAAGGCGCGTGGGCTGCCAGGCCCCTCATGTAGGTGCACCGCCAGGCCCAATGCGTGGGTGCGCCGCACGCAGCAAGATGATGACTAACAGGAGAGCGACACAAGGGAGATCCAAGACGAGATGCGCCGAAAAACCAGGAGCTAAGGTGGCGCAGGTGGCAGAATGCCTCTCCCACATCGGAGGTTCCCAGGATGGAATCCTGGTAAAGACAGGAGGACAAGGATGAGAAGAGAGGGCAGGAAATGAACACAGAGAATAGCCCAGCAAAAACAGCAGAAATGAGGGGCAGGGTTAAATATGGCTAAAAAGTAAATAAATAAATCTTAAAAAAATATTTTCTAATGGGATTCAAAAGAAAAAAACTATGCCTTTGGTTTTGATATTTGTGTGGGCACATTTTAAAATGCAGGGTCCAAGCTAAGGCCGCTTCTTGGCGTACTGAGTGCCCAGCACAGTAAATGGGGAAAAGACCCACATCAAAGTATATTAAAGTTTAGGGAGTAAAGATCCTGAAGATTCCAGGGAGAAAAAACAGTCATATACAATGGGGTGAGAATCAGAATGACAACAGTCATGGAAATCAGAAGTTGGTGGAACAGTATCTTAAAAATTAGAGTACAAGTAATTTCCAACCTAGAATCCTATATCCAGTCAGACTATCAAGCATGTGTAAGACTAGACCAAAGACATTCTCAGGCATGAAGAATCTCAAAACATTTTGCATCTTATGCAAAAAACTCGGGTACAATGTACTCTGCCAAACACAGAAAAAAAAAGCAAGAAAGAGGAAAGCCTGTACCCAGGATATAAATAATCTTGCTTAAGAGGGAGAAGAAGGGAATGCCCAAGATAAAAGCAAATTATTTGACAGATTAGAGGGTGAGGAAAATTGTTTGGAGAGGGATTTTGCAGGCCTGCTGGAGGCTGGTTGTAGGTGTTCAGAGAAAACGAAACAAGAGAGGAAAAAGATAATTATTAACTGCTGGCAAAACAAAAAGTTTTGAAAGGAAGGAAACGTAAGTGTAATTGCCCGGTGGTTTTAGACACGGAATAGTGGGGACCTTGGTGGCTATGGGACATAGCTACAAACAGAAGATAATAAGCACTTCCTCATTCTAAACAAGTCACCGTGAAAGCGCCTTAGGGACCTGGAGTGTGACGCCTCACTGCAGAGCTTTCTAGAGTTAGCAGGCCCAGTGCTATCATTGCTCCCACCTCCGTCCAGGTGAGGAACAATTTGGGGAGAGTGAGGTTAAGAGGGGAGAGTATAGGACTGGAGTTGGGGTGCTGTCCTTCTCCTTCCCTCTCTGAAACTGAATGACAGCAGCACCAAAAGACTCACGCGGACCGGGTGGTCTTCTCCTAGGGCTGCTCAGCATCGCAGCGGGCTTCCACCAGAGCGAGCGAGAGAGACCAGGGAGCTCAGGAGAGAACAGAATAGAGTGGCCCAGATGAAGCCAAGGGATCTCTCACAGCTTCACCTCAGAAGTGAGATGCCAAGACCTTGGCCATAGCAACAAATTTGGATTTTGTTCTGGGGTCATAAAAGTGATGGAAATTCACTGGAAAGTTTTGACCAGGACCTGAACATGCTTCCCTCCCCAAGAGCCCTAAAATTCCAGACTCACAAATATCCAGACAGAGATAGAAATCAGAAATTGGATGCTGATTATTTTATTGGTCTATTGACAATGGTTATGATGGTATTGATCCGAAGTCAAGGCTTTCTGAAGGACCATTATATTCCTCCTAATTTTCTGAAACAAACAAAGAGGAAGGTTATAGGGAAGGTATTACATGGCAGGTAGTTTCTAATCCCTTGCTGGTATTACTGGAAATGAGGTGTGTGAGAGCCATCCTCCCACCTTCTCTACCTCCCTCTCTCCTTTCCTTCTTAAGTTTTTTTTGTTCACTGTTTTTACATCTCTAGCATGTGCTCTCAATTATTGCTTACAAGATAAATAAACAAGATGATTATTTTTAGGTTGTTCATCTTTTGGTTGCTATTGAAAATGTTCAAAAAGATATATCTACAGAGATGATCACTGTGACATTTCTTATAATAGTGAAAAACTGATATTAGCCTAAGTGTCCATTAACAGAAAGCTGGTGAAAAAAATCATAGCACAGCCACCCAATGGAATACTTTACAATTAATAAGACACTGAATAGACCTATATATCTCTATGAACTGATGTGAAGTTTTCCAAGATATATTGTTATTAGAAAAGAGCAACATGTAGAACTGCATATAAAGTATGATATCATTTGTGGAAAAAAAAGGATTATACATGCTTATATAGGCATAAATATTTCCAAGCTGATGTCCAAGAAAGAGTTAAGGTGCTGGCTTTTGGGGTGGGGAAAGTGGGGAGGTGAGGATGAAATATGCCTTTAAGATTTAGCTTCATACCCTTCTGTTCTTTGTCTGATTTTTATTTTTTGCCTTGTGTCTGTATTAATTTAAACATAATTATTTTTAAAAAACTAGATAAAATTTAGCAGCATGAAATTAAAATATCATTTAGCAGGGATGCTAGACCCAAGAGGCCTGATATTAATCTGGAGACATGGATCTGTTAGAAGGCAGAGGATCGAAAAAGAACCTAAATACCAACCCAATTTTAGACAGGTAATCATCAGAAAAAAGAAAAATTGGGGCAGTGCTTCCCAAAATACAGTCTGCATCAGTATTACCTTGACAACCTTGCAAAAAATAGGGTCTTGCTAGCCTATCCCAGAATATCTGAATACAAGTCTTTAAGAATGGGCTCCAGGACTATGCCATTTCACCGTGTTTCCAAGTGGTTCAGAGGCACACTCAAGTCTGAGAACAGGAGCTAGGGCCTTTGATGGAGAGTGAACTTCAGTCATACCTGTCACTGATTTCAGATTACTAGGGTAGTTAACCTTGGAAAGGGCACGATGCACACAACCACGGGGAGACCGTGGTGGTATCTGGCGGTTTCCCGGAATGGGTGGGAGGCGCTTATGGTTAGGGCCTCCTAGTAGGGTTGGTCCTTGTTGATTTGTAGGAGGAGGTGGGGGTCTAGGTGGCAGTCCTTCAGGAGGTGGTCCCTGATGCTGCTGATCTTGGCTCTGGCTTGGGCTCTCTGCATCTGTATGGGTACACACAAGAATGGATGAGCATACTGATGGAAGGCTCTCCTTTTATTTTGCCTCTACTGGCCTTGTCAGGCAGTCCCTTCATTCCAAGAACCCAGCTCTCAGCTGCTAACCGCTCTCCCTCCAACTGCTTTCTCATGCATCACTTCTCTTAATATATTTACTGGTAACAATGAAAGTCTTGTTTCTTTGCACCATTGAAAGGGACAAGCATGGGCCCTTAAAGTTGGCAAATAGGAGCTCTTGGATATTTTCTTAGAATTCTGAGAGGACATCTCTATGGGCAGAAGAGAAGTAAAGGAATCATAAATATCAGTTATAGTGCCAATTATATTTCAGGCCTCTGAAATAACTTGCCAACTGTGACTCAACATTTGGGCACCTGAACCTTTTCTGGAAACTAGATCTGGTTCCCCCGGATCCAAAAGCCATGTAGAGAAATAGTAAGAGGGAGAAGAGAAGGACAAAGAGATGGCCCACAAAGTATTCACGGAAGAAGTGTGACAAATTTTTATCATCTTCAGGGACACAGATGAGTGGACAAAACATAGACTAAAGGGACCCAGATCCACATTTCTTTGCATTTCAACCGGAAGCCAAATATTTATATAGAGGAATATTGGAGAAGAAGGAAAACAGTTGATAGGCTCTCAAATGGAGGGAGAAGTCAGAATTAGGACTCTTTGCCCTTCTCCTGCCTTCTCTCCTGGGCTGGGGGAACAGGCAGTCTACTGCTTTTGTCATCCAAGCCAGGTATCTCCATTATCCAAGCTGGTAGCTCTGCCCCTGGCCCCCCAAATCAAGGTTGAGTAATGTTTGCTTATGTCTTTAGGGAAATTAACACTACTCAACTCCTGAGCAGAAAATGATTATCATAGGACACTGAAACCTGGAAAATTGCTAAGAAAAAAGGTAAAGAAAGTTGATTGAGGATTAATTACTAATTTATTAAGTAGTTAATTAATACCTGGTTTTGCAGTGAAGGGTTCTTTGTTGATGACATCTAGGAAAAGAAGCACAGGATGAAGTGACAAGTCATGAAACTTTCAGGGCGCACCTCTTCTACAGAGAAAGAGGCACTTTCCCTATGTTAAACGTGGCAGCCACTGTCGGTCAAGCTGTCAGAAAGCAGGAAGACGTCAGGGAGTGGCAGGCTTGTTGCTGTGATGAGTATCAATCACTACACTAAGACAGAAAAGCCTTCTCTTGTCCTCCCTGGGATCCCTTGAAACCTAATGCTAAATTAGTTAAGTGCTCTGGGTATTTCAGTATGATATTGTAGTAGTTTTCTTTCTTCATTAAATACTTTGCTTACCGTAACATGCTTTCTAGAAAGGGGTCTAAAAGGAGTAAACATTTGGATATACTCTTCCAAATATTGCTCACAGCACACTGAATATTAAATGTGAGTGGGAGAAAAGTGGGCCCTGATATCTGCTTATCTTCATGTAGAGAGAGACAAATTTCATACCCTCTTGTCTATCTCTGAAATAGCTCTGCTGTGTATCTATGTCCCCCCTGTACCAGGCATCCCCTAGCAAGGCCTCCTTCATCCACTGCCTATTTTGATGACTATAATTTCCTCACGATTGGACTTCCCTGTATTAGTCGTGCCATCCTCCAGTACCTCTTTCGTATCACAGAGACCTTTCTAGAGATGCAAACCTTATCTCACCTCTCCTCTGGTTGAAACTCTTCATCCGGTTCCAGTTGTGCTTTGAATAAATTATAAGAGCTTTGGTATGAAAACGGACCTTATCTTTGTCCTAAGAACTCTGCAGCCTCCTCTTTCCTCCCGTCCTCCTCCCTTCCCCAGACGCTCCCTCATTGCAGCATGGTCTCCCAAGCCCCAGGCAGAGTCGCAGCACCTCCTGCTCCCCGTCCTGTACCGTTATCTGTGCTCTGGGCTGAGCTCAGGACCAGCAAGCCCGCTGAAAGCAGAACCAGCAGCATCTTGGAGGAAGCTCTGCGGGTGCTCCCACCTCCGTGCTGGGAGAAATTGGGAAGCTTCCTTTATAAAGACCATGGAACAATGGCCCTTTGTGCTCCATACTGGATGGACCTCATCACCTGATAGATGGGGTTTTAGTTTGCTCACATTAAGTCATCTGCATCCCTCATTTCACTTTGGAACTTAGCCCAGCAGGATGGGGTGGGTAAGATGTTGTTAGTATATCTCATTTCTAATAGGTACAATATGTGACTTGGGCAACATTCTTGAAGGAACAGTGTCCAAGCAATCAGCACAGATATCAGGACTGAATTGTGTCATCATTTGATTTTCATTTTCAGTCTGTTTGGTGAGACTGTTTTTCCACTGTGGTGTGTGTGTTTGTGTGTTTGTGTGTTGGCAGCAATCTTAAAGCCAAAAGTGAAGAAGAGCAATATCTCTGGCCATTAGAACAGACCACACTCCATCATTCATGGCGTGTGTATACATGTGTGTTATTTATTTATTTATTTTTAGGTACTGGGGCCGGGGGTTGAGCCTGGGACCAAAGCCGGCGCTCAGCTGCTGAGCCACATCAGCTCCCCTGAGTTGGGTTTTTTATTTGTTTGTTTGTTGTTGTTGTTTTGTTTGTTTTTTAGGAGGCACTGGGGATCGAACCTGGGACCTCCCATGTAGGAAGTAGACACTCAACTGCTTGAGCCATATCCACTCCCCTGTGTATGATATTTAGCTAAAGTTGTCAATGAAATATAGATCTTTTCTTTGTAACTTTGAAATTCCATGTTGAAAACATATCCTTGGACAGATAAGCATCACAGAAAGTTGGCCCTCAGACTGCCCAGTCCCAAAAAGATTGTCCAAAATTCTCTGGATCTGGCTCTAATCCGGGACTGCTTGATGTTGTAGAACACAGATGAAACACAGTATTCTATTTTTATTAGTGTCTTTACTGGTGATACTTATGACACTTAGTGAAAGCAAAAGTGACCATGGGATTTCTAGAGCAGAGTAAAAGTTCATCTACATGAGTGCATATTTCCTTGAATGAAACATGCTATTTTATGCTTCTAAGACTTCTTCCACATTATAACCCTTTCATAGAATAGTCCATAAGATTCAGTGTGGGCCTTATTTCTTCTAGGAAATGTTTTATATTCACCTCCACTGATACTTTAGTGGCCACAACTTATGCAGTACAACTACATTGTATTGTTTCTTTTTTTTTTTTTTA